>WNHD01000998.1:19876-51889 GCA_011057455.1 Ganaspis sp. Gsp50
GTTGTAATAACAAAATGTTTGCTATGCTAACAAAAAAAAGTTGCAGGCGCTATATCAACAAAACTTTTGCTGTCTTAGCAATTCCTTTCTCTCCGTGTAAATAACAATAGACTGATGTCTGACTAAAACTTGATTTTACTACTTAATTTTTGAAATCTATGTTGTATTAGCTAACAATCTTGAAATTCTATTTTAGCAGATTGTCGTTAAAAATATATGGAAAATTATTACAATTTGTATGGATAATTTGTATTTGTATGGAAAATTATCTGAAATTTATCTGAAAATTATCTGAAACTTTTATAACACAAAAGATTGTTCATCCATGTTTAACTTCTATCAAAATGACAATAAAATTGAATTTGACCTGCCTAAAGTTAACTTTCGCGTACTAATTATAAGTCTTATAGCTCAAGTCCTTTAAGTTTCAGTCTTTTATCATTTACACCTTTTACTACCTTTTAAGTATATACTTTAGCTTACCACTTACACCGTAAACGTAACACTGAAGAAGTAAAATTTTGAAAAAAGGTGGGAAAAGACATGCAAATTAATAATTAAAATAAAGTTTTTTAAAGAACAAGTTTTGAAATACTTACTTCATCAACATTATCAAGTGCATGATAAGCGACTTGATATCCGTGTAGTCCTGAGTGGTTTCGACTCTGCCAGGAGACGAGAACTGAAAAGGGTTGAATGTCTTGAATGGCGAGTTTCACAACTAGAGGAGAGGAGCAAAAGGCATTTGGATCAAGGTCAAGAAACACAAGTCCTCGCAGCTCGGGTGGTTGCTCACATCTCAAAAGTCCTCCCTCCATATTAGTCACTCCTACTCCATTACTCCCAGTATGACTGCGACCCTCGCCTCCAACCATTTTTTGATGATCGCGTAACCACTCCCATAACTCTTGAGATTCGCATCCACAATGAAGAGGATTTTCTAATCGGAAAAGAAAACTCTTCTCAATTTTTGATCAAATGGAGAGGAAAATTGTTTTTTTTCTTATAATTAAGCGTTTAATTTTCTTACAAATTCTGAGCAAGAAAGTTACTCAGTCTCAAGTATATTCAGCTTTTTTTCAACTTTAAGTTTGTAAAATTACTTTTCGAAAAATAAAAAAAATGGAACTTTCATTAAACGTAGGATAGATAAAAACAGTTTATAAGAATTGGTTTACATTTAATACACTATGAGCGAAAGTTATTAAAAGTTTTTATTTTTACTGTAAAGAGAACGGTACTCAAGAAATGGAAACAATTAGTTTTTTCTCCGCAGAAAGTTCAGAATTAATTTTCTGCAAATTGTGCTTCAATTTAGTTGTGTCGTAATTATTGCCCTTTAGTCTGCTCGGGAAAGAACTATTTCAACTCGTTATCTTAGATTACTTTCATAAGAGAGATTCTTTTCAGTTTCCATCAACTTTACATTCCCTTTATTTTCAATTCTATTTTTATAAAGATGGTATTTTTACTGTATTTTGCAAAATTCTATTTTTATAAAGGTGGTATTTTTACTGTATTTTGCAAAATTCTATTTTTATAAAGGTGGTATTTGTACTGTATTTTGCAAAATTCTATTTTTATAAAGGTGGTATTTTTACTGTATTTTACAAAATTCTATTCATATACTTCAAACATATATTTTATCAGATTTAATTATTTATGACAAATTAATATAATAATTAATTTTCACTTTAATGGTTACAGTAAAGAGTATACAAATGAAAGTCTAATAGTCAAAACTTCTAAGTACCATATGCCCTTAAGTTTACAATTCTACTCTCTAAATCTGAATCAGTGATTTTTCACTGAAAAGCAGTAAATTGTTGCTAAGCGATACAAATTTTTTTGCATTTGATACGGAATGAAAATCACGAACTTTAAGTCCCATTCGAAACACTACACTTTCCTGGATCAATTAGCAGTTTAAGAAAAGATGAATTGAAGAATCGACGTTTCTGTAAAATTCAGTTTTTTGCAAATTTCGAGGTCTTCCTGGTTTTTTTTGCATTGTTCTTTTCGTATTCGATTCTAAATAAAAAAACAAAAATTTTATCGTAGGTTACAAACATTTTTTTGGGTCTATTAACAGTTTAACAAAATATGGATTTTTCATTTCTTTGCAACTTTGAAGGTGTTCCTGAAATTTTTTTTGCTTTCTCTTTCTTGTGTTTGATTCGGAATTATGAAACACTAGTTTTAAGTCCCATTTCAAACACAGCACTTTCTTTTTCGCAATTTTTAAGGTCTTTTTAAAGATGTTCCATTTTTTAAAAATGTCTCATTTTTTAAATATGTTTCATTTTTTTTAAATTGTCTCAGTTAGGTGTAGTATTTTATTCTTTTACTTCATTACTGATTTAAAAAAAGTTTTGAGAATTTTTAACTCTGATTTTATTGAAGAAAAAAGAAGGCGATAAAGAGTGAATATTTGTGTAGATGTTGAAAAAGAGCTGAAAATCGTATAAAATGAAATCTTAACGAGAGTAGTGTTTGATATGAGGAGAACATTACCTTCTGCTCGAAGACTTCGAATCTGTGTTTCCAAGGGTCGAAAGGCGTTGAGCGGTAGATTTTCAAGGTAATTTCTACTTAGATCGAGAAGACGAAGTTTCTTCAAAGGCCTGAACGCCTCACTGGATATCGCATTGATCCAATTCCCATAGAGGTGCAGCTCTACAAGGCTGATTAAATTCTTGAACGTGATTTTTCCAACGATGCTAATTTGATTATACGAGAGGTCGAGAATTTGAAGGGATTTCAGATCAGAGGGAAATTCTTCTACTTCTTTTAGACGATTGTGCGTCAAGTTAAGAATACGTAAGTGTTCCATCCCCTGAAGTCGTTCCTTTGGCAAATTCTCCAAACTGTTCATTCCCAAATGCAAAGTCAACAGATTCGGGAGACTTTTAAACGCGCCCGGTGAGACTCGCAGAATGCTGTTTTGCTTCAGATAGAGATGAATTAGCGCAGGAAATGATTCAAAGTCTTGTGAAGTGACGATACTCAGATTCGTGCAGGATATGTGGATCTCTTGTAAAAGTGGATAAGACGCCTCGGCAGGTAGATCGTGGATTCGATTTAGCGGGTTTCTTGTCAAATTTAGCCAAGCGAGACTTGGTAGGTTCTGTCCCGATAATGCAACGGCCGGAATTTGGCGGAATTTGTTTTCAGAGAGATCAACTCTACGGAGTAAATTAGAATGCGCGAAGAAGTTTGCCGGGAGGGCGTTCATGTTGTTATTGCTCAGATCCACTGACAATAAACGTGAGAGATTGGCCATTGCGAATCCAGACATGGATTCGATTTTATTATAACTGAGATCCAATTCCCGGAGGTATTTTTGTTTGGCAAAACTAGCAACGTCGACGGTTGCTATTTGGTTGTGGGACAGGGTAAGGATTTCGAGATTAATTGCGCCCGAGAGAGCTGAATAAGGGATGTCTGAGAATCGATTTTGGTCTAGGCGAATTTCGCGAAGGGATTTTAGACCATCGAAGATGTCGGGTGGAAGTGTGCGGAGAAGATTGCGGGTTAGGTGGAGACGTGCTAGGTTTCGGTTGAGGACAAAGATGGACTCGGGCATTTGGGATATTTGAGCATCTTCGAAGAAGAGGTCCTGGAGGGAGGGAAGACCATTGAGGCTGTGTTCGGCGATCTGGCTAAAGTTGTTTCCAGAAGCGGCGAGGATTCGAAGTCTCGGGATTTGGAGTCGACGGAGAGCGGAAGCTGTGAGGAGATTTTCTTCCAGTTTGAGTTCGTTGAGACTCGACAAGTCGCGAAAGGCTCCGATCTCGATGGTCATGATGGAGCAGTTGCGGAGATTTAAAGTTCGGATCGGCAAACTGGATTGGAACATTTCGTCTTCTAGAACTGTTAGATGATTGTTGGCGAGGTCCAGGACTTTGAGTTTTTTGAGAGCAGTGAGAGCGTAGGGGTCGAGTTTTTTGAGACCGTTGTCCTGGAGGTATAGTTCTTCTAGTTCGTGTAATTCGGAGAACATTTTGGTTGTGATGTGGGTTAGTTTGTTCATGCTGAGTTCGAGGACTTTGAGAGCCCGCATGGGTTGGAAGGCGGAGTCTTCTATCATGGATATGGAATTGTTGGTTAAATAGAGACGTTCAACGAGGAAGAGATCCCGAAAGAGAGGTGCTTGGAGATGGGTTAGTTTGTTGTGACCGAGCCACATGATTTGCACTGATGCTTGGCCTTTGAGAGAATCGTTGTGCAGGGTTTGGAGACCGTTACTGTCTAGCTGGATGGAGAGGAGAGAACTTCTACGAGCAGATGAGTCGGTGGAAGAAAATTGGAAAACATCTCCTAATACGGAGAGTTGGTTGCCTTGTAGGTTTACGTGCTGGAGGTTCTTGAGTGAGTTAAATGCACCTGTCTCTATTTTCTTAATGGCATTCTTTTGCAGATGTAACTCGAGGAGAGCTGGCAAGGAAGAAAAGACGCCTCTTTTTACCTCGGTAATCAGATTGTCCTGAATACGTAGTTCGCGAAGTTGATGCAATTTGGTGAAGGTGCCTGCTTGGAGTTCGCGGATTTTATTCCCATCAAGAAAAAGGGAGGAGAGATTCTCACATTGTGTGAAGAACTCCTTAGGGACTTTCTCGATGTAGTTGTTGCTCAAATGTAATTGAGTCAGTTCAGTTAGACCAGTTAGACCTCTACCGTCGATTCTCCTGATTGCATTTTGTTGGAGGTAGACCACCTCGAGGGCAATACTGCCAGAGAAAGCTTCTCCGGGTATTTCCAAAATATTATTTTCTGCCAGATAAAGTTCTCGGAGTTCTGGAAGTTTTGCGAAAACTCCACCAATGTAATGGATATGGTTGTGGCTTAGTTCAATTGTCCTGAGACGTGCGTTAAGTCGGAAGGTTGCGACATCCAAGAAGACGATTTTGTTGTGACTCAGATCAATCGATTCGAGGTCTTTGAGGGAAATGAATGCGTCTTTATGAACTGTTTCAATAGAATTGTAATACAAGGATAAAGTTTGAAGAAGAGGACAAGGTCGAAAACAGTCTTCGGTCAATTTTTCA
The DNA here is from genome assembly GCA_011057455.1 of Ganaspis sp. Gsp50. Taxonomy (NCBI): domain Eukaryota; kingdom Metazoa; phylum Arthropoda; class Insecta; order Hymenoptera; family Figitidae; genus Ganaspis; species Ganaspis sp. Gsp50. The sequence continues at coordinate 24,925 of WNHD01000998.1, forward strand.
AAATCGTTGCTACTTAGATCGAGAATCAATAAAGAACCCAGGACAGAGTGCTTGTCGTTTGGGAGTTCGGATATTTCGTTCCAAGCAAGCCTGAGGGAGTCTAAATTTTGTAGTTTCCTGAAAGGCGCTATTGGGAAGAGTTTCAATTTGTTCTCGGCCATATCAAGATCACTGAGGCTGTCCTCGAGACCGGCGAAAGCGTATTCAGAGATTTTCGATATCTGATTGCCTTTGAGAGTCAATTTCATCAGTTTGAGGCCATAAAAGCAGTAAGAGGATAGATCCTGAATCAGGTTTGCCTCAAGGTCCAATGCAGCAAGTTTGTGAAGATTAGCTAAAGCTTTCTGCGGCACGTGCGGCAGACGGCCTGCGACTAATCCCAAAGATTCCAAGCTATCTTTCAAGTTTAGAAATGCGGTTTCACTCACGTCCCGTAGGGAAGAATGAGAAATTTCCAGGTGCCTGATTTGTGAGCCCGCTGGAAAAGAACCCTCCTTTAATTCCTCAATGGTTTTATCCAGCTCATACACCCTTAATGATTGAAGCACCACTCCATCCCCTGCCAAGAAAAACGATTATACTTTATCTGGGGAGCGAAAATTGTATCTCGTTTGCGATAGACAACTATTTTTTCCCTTCAGAATTTTTAATCTAGAATACTATAGTGGGACCAAAATAAAAAGAATTGTAGCTTTGATAAATTTAAATTATATCCAAAGATAGATAGAATAAATTACAATTATAAATAAAAAATTGAAAAAGAAAATTAAAAAATGAATTTTCTATTCATCTTTTGCAAAAAGAGAAGCATTTTACCTGAGGCAGTTATCATTTTTTGTAATGTTGACTTGATTGTTTCTTCTGTGGCACCTGCACATTCGAGGAAAAGGCCATCTTCAAAATTGTAGCAGGGACAGCTAGGAATGGTTTCAGAAGGAGGACATTCTGATGATTGGCTATTAGCTATAGAGATAAGGCAAGAAGTGCAAATGATAAGAATCAGTGCTTTGATGCTCCAGCTGATTGAAGAGCACAAATGTCCCTTCTGTTGTGGGTTTTGCATCATCATAACATCACATCAATCGTCAATATTTCTCTGAAACACAAGTAAAGTCATATTTATAAATTTAAGACCGAAATTTCCGGTTATTATTTACAATTGATTCCAAAGTAAATATTATATTATAAACATTCGAATGACAATTAGCGAATTCGTTCTTATTCATTCGGTAACTAAGTTATTTCTAGTAAAATTTACAATCCTAGTTGTGAATGGCAATTGTAATAACAATTGTAACAACAATTGTGTAAAAATTACAATAACAATTATAGCCAAAATTACAATAACGAATGTATCGTAAATTGCAATAACAATTGCAAATAACTTTTGTAATTATTATACAAAAAAAATGACAAAAGTTGCAATAACAATTGTATCGCAAATTGCAATAAAAATTGTAGTAACAGTTGTAATAACAATTGCAATTTAAATACTAGCCAACTGATTATAGTGTTAAAGAATTCCATATTTACTATAATCATTTTCGGTTTAAAATATTATTCAAAATTAAACTGCAATAAGGAATTACTATTTACCCCACAATAGGTTTTATTTAAATACATAAAATGTTCGCAAAATAAAAGGCATCATTAAAAGTTGCCACAGAATAACTTTTTATTGGAAAGAAAATATCAAAATGTGAAATATAGCTCTCATGAACATAAAGTATGAAAGTAAAACAAACAACTCGGTAATTTATTTTCTTTATTTGTTCTATGTATTACCCGATGAGAATCCGTTTGTTGAAGCAACAAAACTGTTTTATTCAGTTTTTTCCCGGGATTCTTTTTATCTATAAAGATTTAGTGTTTTTTCTTTTATTTATCGTTGGCTTTTTTATCGATCGGTGCAAATCGCCATGCTAAATATGTGATAGACGTACACACCACACGAGTTTAAATTTTCCCATCTACAGAGTAAACTTTTATCGCTTTGGCCCGCTTTTTATTAATTCTAGATTCACTGTAGTTTTCTCTTTGACAATTTAGAAAAGTAAATAATTTCTCGTCACGTAAGGTATATTGTCTTTCAATTTTTCATTTTACTTTCATAGGTAAACGAATTAATTTTAAAGCGAGTTTTTTTTACACAGATGACTTTTTTATTGTCTACATGAATTGGTCTCACTCAAAGGCATATTGAAAAATTATATTAGAATAGTTTCAGCTTATTTTTCCGTAAGTTTATGCTTCAGTGAATTTCCATCAAGTTCAGTGGCTTCAACAGGTTACAAAGAAATTCATTTTTAGTTTTTCAAAAGGGCAAGTGGAGCAAACGCTTAAATATTGCTGGACAATTTATATTTTTAGAGCCGTTTTTAAAATTGTCTATGTATTTTAAAAGATATACTCCAACTATGAGTTTTTTATTTTGAAACTGAGAAATCCGTTTTATTGTACTTTTTAAATATCTGAGGTTAAATCCAAAAGGGTTTCAATTTAACATTTTTTATTTAAAGTTTCAAGTTTAATAATTAAATAATTGAGACAATTCTAATAATCTTCAGTACATTTGAGCTAAGATTGTAAATCGTAATTTTAAAAAATTGTAACTCAAATTTTATGTGATAAATCTATTCTGCCAAGTTTTTGTAAAGTTATAAATGGTCTTTTGTTCGATCATGAATGACGACCGGTGCGATTTACAAGAAGGTATTTTAAGATTCTAGGCTATATTTTATTAATTGTGAGAGTGCAAGATTGAATCGGACGTTGTTGTGAAAGACATTAAGTTTTTGTCATGTCTTTCGTAGAATCAGCAGATCTGTTTCTTGAGAATCCCATTAGAAGTATATGAATGTAGCCAAGGCAACGTTTCATGATGCGTATATATGTCTGAAGAAAAGACAAGCAGTTGAGAAAGAAATGCTTTCTGGGAAAGCGTGGAAAGTATATCTTCAGCTCCCGAATGAAACTTTATATGCCGTTTATATCTGCGGCTGAAATGCAGATGTTTTCACTGATTCGTAAAACAACAAAGGTACTTTTATGCCTGCAGAAACAATTTTAAGTCATTAAAAAGACGAGTACAAATCCAAATCAACATTTTAGAAAGTATTATTTTTTGGACACATTTACAGTAACGCAATTTTTAGAATCTCACCGCTTTTCTTTTAGAGCCTTATCTCAAATCTAAAAGGAATCTATGACCTTTTCAAAAAGGAAAGGATCGTAAATGTATCTTGGAAGGCTTTCTCTTGAAGGTTATAATGCAAATCATTGTAAGTGCATTTTCTTCACAGAAAATTAGATTCATGCATTTATAAATATTAACCAAATTTTAATAAAAATAATCAAGGTTCTTTAAAAAAAAATATTTGGAAACAATTAAAATGTATGGATCTTTGAAATGATTTTTGTATTATTTTTTATTGATTAAAGCTTTAAGAATGTTAAAGGTTTAAAATCGCGAGCTTGTTCTTAGTTTAATATTTCTCGAGTAAAAGTACGATGTGTCATTTTGAAAAAAATGAATTTTTCCCGACGGGCATTCGCCAGGCTGAGGAGATAAAATCGATACTTTTTCCTGGTTCAGTATAGAATTGTCGTGCACCTCCTGCTTGCCACCTCTTCACAGGAGCGATATCATTCCTACTATAACGGCTACTAGGAGAGAAAAAGTCCTCTCGTTGTTTCTCATTGGGGACCACTTGCTGGGATATTTTTGCCGCCCATTCCACCGGGCTGTGAAATGAAGTTTAATTCTTTTACAATCTTGTTGACGCTTGAAATCTTATTTCCTTCCTTTTAGATTTATTAAATGAAGCATTACGTCTTGTGCTCGCGACTCAGAATCAAGTACAGTCAATTAAGATTAAAATACAGAAAAACTAGGGAAGTGAATTTTTTTTTCCTTGAGCGAGAGAAATTTGTTGACACTTGGATAGAGCAAATAAAAAACGAGTGCCGTTTTGCAGGAAATGAAACCTTTGCCTATCGTTTTCTTATTTGAGCTGCAGGAAATGTTCAATTTAGAAAGAGATTCAAGATAAGAAAAATGTAATTTTGTGTTTTGTCTATTTTCAAATTAAGTTTTCTTGCTGCCGGTGAAAAATAATAACAAGATTTATTGTTTTGATGCATTGCAAGAAAGTTGCTTGTTATTTTCTGGTTAATGCAATTATCTTTGAATTAATTTAATTGAGAAACGTGTAAATTAAACTCTTTCATTAAAACGCTTGGAAAAATTCATCTACAGTGTTTAACGAAGCTGATTAAAATTCATATTTCCGCGGAAAGTAGGTACAGTGGAGAGAAATTAAGTAAATTGTTTAATAAAGATTATCGTCTTTTTTTCACAGGTCACTGAAAATTGACTTCTTGTTAAGTTTTCCATTGTAGAAAACACGGTGTGTTTTCGACATTCTTTCATTAGCTTGCACAAACTTGGGGTTGAGGATAATTATTTAAATTTTGAAGTAGTTGGGCCTTGAAGGTTCCGTGCAACTTTTAAGCTCACTTTTCTTCTTTTCCTCTTTGTTTGTGAATAAAAGGAAGGAATGGTCAGAGGGAAATTCACCAAATTCCTGGCACGATCCCCATAAATGCGTTTTAGGGGTCGTGTCGGTGTCTACCATTAATAACCGCTGGTTCCGTACTTCCGGCTTGTTCATAGTTCTATCGATCACTGCGACGGACGTGTGGAACATTGGATAAAATGCTCTTTGGTTTCTAGTTGCACAGACAATGGCACTGCGATTACGCGGTAAGCCTCGGCTAATTGAAAAATAATATCGCACTATAAATCCTCGTGTACTTTCCGCAAAGAGTGCAATGAAACGAATAATTTCAAATGGAAAGTGCAACTCGAAACAAAACAACACTGATGCTAATAATCCGATTGTTCCGTTCTTTACATTATCTGTTATTTTTGTCGGATTTTAAAAAATGCAAACCCTGCAATGTGGGAGATTAATATCAATTACATACTACAGTGTATTGTATTTATTGTTATTAAAGTACATCTACGCTACGTTGAATTTTGTTATATGAACGTTGTACACTTTTTACATAGGCTTTTAATTTTTACGTACATCTTGTATACATTTCTACGTATAGATGTTGTATACATTTTTACGTATAGATGTTGTATACATTTTTACGTATAGATGTTGTATACATTTTTACGTATGGATGTTGTATGCTTTTTTACGTAGATGGTGAATCCTTTTTTACGCAGATGAATACTTTTTTTCTAAAAGGCACTATCTAGATAATTAGGAGAGGGTCTTTTTACAAAGTGCGGTATCATAGAGGGTAAGTGCGATATCCGCAATGTCCTACTTTTTTTATTGACCGGAAATTAGCAGCATTACTGCATCTATAGGTTAAGTAAAAAAGATTAAAAACTAATTCTTTATAAATGTATTTTCTTTCCCGTAAATCGAATGATTTGCAAATAGAGTTTAAATTAACGTTCTGAGGACACTTAAACATATTTTTTTTTCTTTACTTGTGATTTAATTGATTGATTTAATTGTTTGGTTTAAGTTCTTAATTGCACTGTCCACTATTGTGAAGGAAGAAAAAGAAATTCTGTGGGGGAACGCGCCGATCATGGAGTGGGGACCAGTTTGAGCCTCCGATTGGCAGCGAGAAAGCACCAACCAATCAGCGCGCCTCCCCACTCAACGTCATGCTCACTTATGCGCTCAGACGGTATAAATAGAAGGTTTCCACTCTGCTCAGTCGCATTCAGCGAGCAGTTTACCAACAGTTCGAAAATAGAAATTCACTTTCGTAATACTGCAAAAGTTTAAAAAACTCCTGCAACGAATTCCTATTTCCAAAATTCTCTAAAAAATCTAGTCACGCAAATATTCCAATCACCGATACAAAATCTCGTTTATTCTTTAAATTGAAAACAAAATTTTAAGTTTGACTCGTTAATTGGAAGCGTAGGTGTGAATATGCGAGTTAGTTAGAAAGCTCGATAAATTTTATTCTTTTTAAAAGTTGGGTTTTGAATTTCAAATAATTAAAAATGTGAAAAGCAAATTGTTGTTAGTGCTTTCTTTAGTTACTTTAATTTCAGGCAGTGTTTTAAAGTTGCAAACGTTCTTTATTTATGACGATCCGAGATCGTAACTGGAAACGGCTTTAACGTGACTCTGGCTGAAACTGTAAAGTGAGAAACACTTGGTCTGAACGTGGTGCGATTTTAGCGTTCACAACAGATACTCATCCTGTTAGCGACTGTAGGTATCCAAAGGCAGACGCGTCTCTGGAGTGCATCTATCTTGTCGACTAGCAAGAACTTTCGTCACGTCCGACTACTTACTCGTTCGGGAAGCTCGCGCTGCGACAATTAATCGACAATGTGATTCCTCTTAATTCCCGAGCATCCTCACTTTATAGCCATGCGAAGTTTCCCTCATGCATGAACGATTGGATTCAAGTTTGGAGTTCATATCCTACCCCGAAACTCTTCTAGTCTTCAATTCCACTTAATTAAAGACTAGAAATAAATTTCAAGTTTCTAAGCGAGATTTTATCATCTTACAATCTTGGCAGATTTTTGCTTTTCTTTTATACTCTTTTTCTTAGTACTCTCTTTTCATTTTGCTTTTTTATTTTTTAGATTTCGATAATTATTTGAGATTTATCGTCAGATTATTTTGATTTCGAAAGAATTTCTTTCTAACTTTCATTTTATAAAATTTGAATCGTATTTTTCTAACTGGAATATAAAAAAAATAGTGTCGAATAAAAATGACCGTCGATACTTGGTCTTGTTATTACGTTTTCGAAATTTTAGACGATGGGAATACTAAAAAATATGTGAGATTTTAGTAGCAGTTATGTTTCAAATACTTTTTCAATTTAATGCCTCGAGTCGTAAAGTTTTCTGTATTTTTTCAGGACTTTATATGTGGAATTTATTTCGAAATTTAACGAATCTTTTAGTTAATTGCTAATAAATTTAAAAACTAAAAGAAGCAGTTATTGAATTCGATAAAGTTATATGTAATGTGAATTTGTATGTTTATATAGTTTGCATGTGTTTTATTTAAATTTGTATTTTAATAAAGTCGCAATTTTTCGAAATTACGTTTTTGAGGTTAGGTGGAGCGATTTCAAGAAAAAGGGCATCTTGATATTTACTATAGGAGGAAATATACGTATCAGAGAAGTTTCTGCGAGGTGTGTTCAATGCTCGGGGTCGATTTCCTGTTGATTTTAGGACGGAAGAATGGCAATCTTATTCCTCTCTTACTTCATCGTGAAACTTAAAACGTTTAGATCGATCTTAGCTTCAAATAGCTTCACGAAATAGGTTTTTCATGCATCCTCTCTTTCTTCAAGGAAATATATTGCTTTAATCCGATTCGTCTTTTGATCCTGTTACCTCGTTCTTTTACACACTTTTTACTCTTTGGTGTGAAGATTACGTTTTTTATGACTTAAATTTGATAAAACTGAATAAAACAAAAAAAGAATGACGCGAAATAAATAATCGTGCTTTTAGTCATTTTCAATCCACACACAAATCTGCAGCTTATTCAGTTGTCCATTTTATTGATTGATTAAAAACGTTTTGAATTTAATTAAAAATATTTTCTCTTAATTTATTTGATTTGTAATTTGTATTTTCTTTATTACTGTTTAATAACCACCGAGTGATAAATTCAAATATTTTAATTTATTTATATTATTATTGCTATTATATTTATATTACTATTGCTTTATATTACTATTGCTTTATATTACTATTGTTTTATATTACTATTTACATTTTTTGTGTAACGTTTCTGTTTCAGACGTCTGACTATACGTGAGTTTTTCTACTGATCAGCTTTCTTTTGATTTACCTTACGTGTCAGAATATTTATTGGTTTTTCTACTGACAGGAAACAAATCCTTCTAATATACGTCTTCCAGTGAGTCTGAACACAATTTTTTACTGCTTGAAGTAATTTATCTCGAATTTATAAATTATTAAAATACATACAGGTCTTTTTTCATTTTATGTCTTTATGAAAACTGTTTTTCATTTTTCATATTCTTTTGAATCCTTTTATTTTAGTAATTTATATTTCGAAAAATTATTAGTCATTAGCACTGAATAAAGCAAAAAGTTAACAATCATTTCGACCCACGAAAACTGAAAGGAAAACAAAACTTCTCTTTCACAACACAGATGCTCTCCACAGGGATTGTAATCGTTATTTTAAAAAGTATTAGAACTCAAATTCTCCGAAAGAACAGAATTTTCAAGAATAACAAAAGTTCAAAAAATTCTGTCGAAAAGAATTGTACTAAAGAGAATTATGATCTTTTTAATAAAAAGAAAGAACAGAAAGAAAGAATAGAAAGAATTTTAATAGGAAGCATTCTGGTAAAGAGAATTTTAATGAGAAGCATTTGATAACAAATTTTTTAAACAATTAGTATAAACAAAGCTTTCTCTGTAAGGAAGCAAAAATAATGATTTCAACAAATATAATTTTAATAATCAAATTGTGATTTCATGTTAAACTTTACTTATTTTCGCATATTTATTAATTTTATTTTAATTAATCTAGAGTGCAATTAAAATTTAAAATTTTCCTTTTTTATCTTGACCTCTCGGACATATTCGCATTCGTACTTTTCACACATGACATTTTGCATTTCAATCTTTCATTAACAACTCGACGTTTTATTTTATTAATAAACATATACAGTTTTTTATATATGTTCCATTTAAACATCCTACTGAAAGCTCATCAAGGAGAGAAAATCACAATTCGCGAAATTCGTTAGTTTCGAAATAATGATAATTAAAGAGTGATTCAATTAACAGTCAAAAAGTACTTAATTATCTTCAAAACAATGAAAGCTTTACGATTTTAATTAGCGTAAGTGTCTTTTCATTGTACACACGTTTGAATTTATTTTCACCATTCGTTCTTTCAATAAAGATAGAAACTGTTATTAATTTTAAAATAATTATCAATTTGATCAAATTTAATAACAGATGTTACGGGAAATAAATTGTTATCAGAGTTTTTGGTAAAATTAATTAAAATCTCCAATTTGAGAGAGAATTTTAATTTCCTTGAATATTGTTATCAATGCCCAATCAAAAGTCAACAATGCGAGTCTCGAAGAGCAATAAAAACTTTTGATCTCAATTTTCAAGAGGTTTCGAGTTGAAATCAATCATTCTTTTTCAACTGGGCGGACATACTTTTTACATAAGTGAATCGATGGAGGGAAAGTTTGTTGCTTGCCAAAGACCAGGGGCTTTTCGAGACTCAGACGAAATATTCAAATCACGTTTCAATGTACGTCTGGGATCATCGAGGGTATACCAAATTGGGACATTCGGTTCTACAACACCCGAACACAAGGGACATATTGTGTCTGGTTCTCGTCCCCCTAATTCTGACAAGAGGATTCCCTCGATGGCACAGAGCCTCCCTAGAATACATATGTGTGCATGTTGTATATAAATTTCATCTTCAACATGTTTTTATACGTTTAGTACGGTAAATTTCGCAATATACAAACTTATTCCATCATTTTTTTCTATTTTGCTCAGAAAAAATTTCTGCCATCTTGACCCAGAATTTCTTTTTATATATAAAGAAGTGAAAATTGATGGAATAAAATTAAATTAGCATACCTTTTTCATTTTACTTACCAAACTTATGTTTCTCATGTTTTTTTAAAATGGTAATAATTAAGAGACATTGAATTTTTTGTTTACTTTATTTTGTTTAAACATTTGCAAAATTTATTTCTTTTATTCCAATGTCCTTTATTTTCATCCTGAATGAGAGTCCAATTTTTATAAAAGTTTTAAAAAACGTTGAAATGTAAACAAACGAATTCTGTCATCGTAAAAAATCTTTCGGTTATTTTTTGTTTGTTAATGTCAGTCACTTCTTTTATTAATATTTATTACAGCGATAACGCTAAACGAAAATAAACATATAGTTGAAAAGTACACCCGTTTTGTGCTTTGTAAATTTGCATTTTAGATGCAAAAATAATCCCTTTTTTTTAAGTAAAAGCACCTATTTGAAATTAAAATCGTTTTTGTAAATAAAACATTCTTTTTAAAATGAAACCATGTTTTTAAATCGAAATATTATATTTTTATCGATAGAGGCATTCAACTTTTGAATGAAAATATTCTTTGAATAAAATGTTCTTGTTTAAAATTATATCCAAATGTCCGTGCTATTATATAGTGTTACATATAAAATTAAAAATTTAAAATCATTTTTCTAATTTGGAGTTTTGCTAATTTCTAGCTTCTTAAAGCATTTTTCATTCCAATATTTTTAATCTTCAAGTATTTTACATTTGAAACTTTTTAAATTTAAAACATTTTTCATTTCAATTTTTTTAATTTTCTGGCATTTTACATTTGAAACAACTTTTTAAATTTTTTTTATTTTTTTTATTTATTTTATTTTGGAAACATACTTTTTAAATTTAAAACATTTTTCATTTCAATATTCTTTAATTTCAATAATTTTCAATTTAAACTTATCCAAATTTCAATTCATTTAAATTTTAATTCATTCAAGTTTTAAATAATTTAAACTTCAACTTATTCTAATTTTCTCCAATTCCAATGTCTTAAACGCTTTATTCTTGGAAATTTCAATCTATCCAAATTTCAATTCGTTAACATTCAACTGGCTATTTTGCTTGTTAATTTTTGTATTAATGTTCATTATCCTATCAGAAAATAATTAATTTTTGTTTACTATGGGACTCTCAAAATTGAAATAATTGGAAAATTGTCCTTTTTAGAAATATATGCTTTCTAGAATATATTGGCTAATTAAAATAAGAGTCCATTCTTTCTACTTTCCATTTTAAATAACAATAATTTCACCTGTTAAGTATTAGATGAGAAAGAGGTAAAAGATATAATAGGATCGTTATCTCTGCTGCTTGTTTAGTTAAATATAATAACAATTTGTCGAAAACTTTATTAAAAAACGTAATGCGTATATGTATATACATATTATATTATATCTAGAACGGAAAAGATTTCCTATGAATTATAAAGGAACAGAATTTGTCGTGTAGAGGGGAGTTTTCAAATGTTGAGCTATTTAAATGTTCAGTTAGCTGTCGGTGCTGTTAGCTGAGAATGTCGAGAACAAAAAGAATGTAGAAATGTATGTCTTTGCGCGCTGATTCTACAAGGGAACCCTTTCTTTTTAATTAAGCATCCCCTATCTGTTATTCCGTCGAGAAGTAAAGCCGGGGCACGCAGGGCTTCCTTTCAAAGCCAATCGGCTGACGGAAAACAAATGTGGCGCATCAGTGAAGAGTGGAACCATCTATCACCGGAAGCACTCTCGTTCAACGGTTCGTGTCAATGCGCGAGAACGCCTGCCTTTAGGAATGCCTTCTTTATATTGGCATATTGCATTCATCTACAGAAGGTGTTGGCAATTCTGATTTTAGCCTATTTACAACACTCGCAAATTCTCACCAATTTCTACTTTCATCTACTACTGTTTTCCAGCTCCTATAAAAATCAACGCTTTTCAATTCCCTTTGAATCGCGCTGTTTCAATAAAATCCTTTTATCGAAATAACACGAAAATATCTGAATAGTCGCTCGTACAAGGTTATTGACATTTGCCACAGGATAATATTGACGATGCTTTTATTATTATTAAGCAAATAGCCGTCTTTTTATTTACGATTGTAACATCGCGTAATTTTACCTTTATTGTCTCTTTGTATAATTAGCCTTTATATAATTGTTCCTTTTCATTATCGCTTTTTTACGATTGTTCCCTTTTATGATCGCTTTTTTGTATGATTGTCCTTTTGCATGATTTCTCTCTTGTACGATTGTCTTTTTGTATATGATTTTCCTTGTGTGTAGTTAGTACTTGTGTTAGTCCTTGTGTGTAGTTAGTACTTGTGTTAGTCCTTTTGTGTACTTGTATATTTCCTTTCGTCTTTTTGTACAATTGTTTCTTTGTAATTTCTGTGTTTCTTCCAGTTTATTGCCTTTGAAGTTTTTTGCCTTTGATTCAATTTTGGTATTAAACGTGTATAACCACATTTTGTTTTCTTTTCAATGTTCATTCTTAAAATTGGTTCCCATTTGTTGGCCTGTATTCTTTTTGCGTTGATAGAGGGATTTTAAATGTTTTGCAAATCTCTGGATTTTCTTTTATGAGTTTACTGTTAAAACAACACATTTTTGGCAGTGATAGTATCTATAATCCTGAAAATACGTTCAAACTATTGGTCATATCAATTTTTTGTGTGCCTTCTCTTGCCTTCAGGGTATTGGCAGATGGACTCGAAATGTGAATCAATTTCTACAACATTCCAATTTTCAATAATCCTATAAAGGCATGGTTATATTTTTTAAATTTAGCATCTTCAAATGAAAGCATCCATAAGTGAAATAATCCTTGAGTAACATCACATCTTTAAGTACAATAATTCCTAAATGAAATGATCTTCAAGTGAAATCGTTACATAAGTGAAATCATTCTCTAAGTAAAATCATTCATAATTGAAACCAACCTTAGTACGTAAAATTACGCACACTGATAAATAATAAACCTGAATTGGAACGTTGGTTTTTTGATGCTAAATCGAAAGGGCTTTTCCAAGAAGTATTAGAGCATCCCTTAATCCACTTTACTTTGTACGTGGGAGAAAAAAGGGGGAAACAAGTGGTAGCCAGGCAAAGTCGAAAGCAGTTTGTTTCGAGATTCTTTTTAAAAGAAAGAATCAGCATGGATGGGTTAAGGTATGTCATAAATGGGGTCGAGTAGACTAGCAGCACTTTCAAGAGATAGATCGTCTAGGTTTGGGTTAAGTACTGTTCTTTGGTAAAGAAGTTAAGAATGAAGTATATGAAGGGAAAGAAAATGTGCAAGTAACAGACGTAACCATCAGAACTCACGAATGAAAAGGTACCTGTTCAAATAGCGGATATCGATTTTTCTACTTATCCACTTCAACTCTATTTCAGCTATATGTATTTGAAAAAGCCAAGACATAAAATACACTCTTTCTCTTATTTCTGCATTTTTCCGAGTTCTTCACTTTCTATATATACATATTTCACGTCAAAAATTGTCTTCACGCTCGGTCATAACTTCATGCGAATTATTTCTATATGCTTCTCTGAGCAATTTCATTCAATAATGTACACAAAACGATTTAAGCAGAAAAGCCGAAAAATACAATTGAAATTGTTACTATCTCTCCAACTTGTAACTATTGAAGTTTGACTATTAACTTGTTACTATCAACTTTCTAATTTTTGTGACTATTATAACTTGTTACCATCACTATTAATTTGTTACTATAAATTTGCTACTATTAAGTTTCTACTAACTGTTAACTTGAAACTACTCAGAAGAAATATTTGGGGTGCTGTCGTGGTATTTATTTTCCAACAAGAATACATTTTCAGAAATGGAAGATAACAAAAGAGTTGGTTTCTACTTTTTTGTTCGAGATGTGTGCTTACTTTGATAAAGGGAGAAAATTTTAAAAGTGATGTAACGTGGAATACCTACGGTGACAAAAAGAGTTAACAAATCCCTGGGGAGTAGATTCGGCAAATATTAGTCGGTGGACGGTTTTATTTGCTAACATCTCTTCTCGTCAAATCTTGCATATGGATGTCTGTTGGCTTTGCGTACACACTCTGCTCTCAACGATATATTTTGTCGAAACCTCGGACGTTTCGACATGCGATTCAGTTCGTTTGATTCGTCGACGAATCTCCATCACTTGCAACGCCATTCAACGGAATTAGCAGACGTTCAATACTCAAGTAGCTAATTGACTGCATTCATTACTACTTTGCTAGAGGGAATTAGAGAGATTGCAAAATTCACCTCCAATTCAACAGAAACTTTCCATTTAAATAGTTTACCTTTAATCCTCAAAGTACATATTATCTCAATGAATCATCTCTAATTCAAATCCATATTTCTAGATATTGTTTGGTTTAATAAAAGCAAGCAAGCTTTCGAGCAGAGTCAATCTTTCTGTTTTAGAATCACCATCGTTCACCAGAACTCGATTCACTTATCGATGACTTCAAAATGCGTTTTGTCTACGTTTTTTATCTCATGTCTTTATTGTCTGCACATTTTCTCAACGTGCTACACATTTTTTCAACAGACTACATATTTTTTTAACGGCCTACACATTTTTTTAAAAACGTCAACACATCTTTACAAAAAAATAATTTCTAAAAATAAATGATCCAAAATGAACAAAAGTATGGCTTCCCCATGAATAGTTGAAAAGAACCATTAGCGAGCATTTGAAAAAATGTTGATAAAAAGTTATTCTACAGGTCAGAAACCGTTTCCATTCTGAATTCTGGATTCTCTCCAGCATCTCTGGGACCTAGTGAGAGCGTGGAAATTTAATGAATTCCACCGTTAAGGGTTCTGCACTTTATATTACGAAGTCGTGTTATGCCTTGGTGATTAGTTGGACTATCGCCAGCTGTGGTATAGAGCGGAGAAAAATGTTCTGTTCCGCGATGTCTATCAGTTAATAAAGTGTGAAATGAATAATTGATCGATACAAGTCCCTCTAGCACAATAATTAATTCTTAATCATTTATCTTTTAGTTTTCATTAACCGTTTATAAATTAAGCGGATTTCCATCATAGTGAAGCATACCAGGTCATTAAATTTTCAACTTTCGTGTATTAAATTCCAAAATAAATAAAGTGGTTAATATTCGATGCAACATTTTCAATCGATCTAAAATTCTACTATAGAATATTTTCAATATTAATTAATCAATCTACTTCAGGGTTTCTATAATTCTGGCAAACATGGAAAACCTGGATTTCTCATGAAATTTCATTATTCCTCATGGAATCATGGAAATTTCATGGAATTTTCGTTTATACCATGGAAATATATTCATTTTCTTAAATTTCTTTACTTTATGATGTTTATTAAGTTTTACCTAAATTTTATACTTCTTTGTTTACAGAAGAAAACTTCCCAATTCTTCAAAATATTTAAAAATACTTAGAATTTCTTTAATATATTTCAAAATATTTAAAATTACCTTAAAATACTTCAGATTACTTCGATGAATTTAAAAGTTCTTCAAAATATTTAAAAAATACTTGAAATTATTTAAAAATAGTTGAAATTACTTAAAAATAATTCCAAATTCTTCCCAATACTTCAAAATACTTTGAAATACTTAAAAATGTTTAAGAACACTTAAAATGTATCAAAAAATTTAAATATACTAAAAATTCCTTTAAACTATTTCCAAATACTCCCCATTACTTCAAAATATTTTAAAATACTCCAAAATATTTAAACACGTTTAAAAATAATTCAAAATATGTACATAAATATACTTAAAATTACTTTAACATACTTCTGACTACTTCCAAGTACTTTAAAATATGTAAAAATGCTTAAAATTATTTTAAAATGTTTCTAAATACTTAAAACTACTTTGAAATATTTACAAATACTTTCCAATAATTCAAAATATTTAAGAACACTTAAAAATACTTCAAGATATTTGTACTTAAAATTACTTTAAAATACTTCTGACTGCTTCCAAATACCTAATTCAAAATATTTAAAAATATTTAAAATATTTTTAAAATATTTAAACACTTAAAACTACCTTAAAATACTTCAGATTACTTCAAAGTATTTAAGAAATTTTCAAAATATTTAACGACTTTTAAAAACAATTAAAAATAGTTAAATGTACCTAAAATTACTTTTAAACACTTTAAAATATTTAAAAACATTTAAAAATACTTAAAATGGTTTTAAAATTAAAAATGATATTGAATAATTTAAATTCTATAGAAAATTATTTTTAATAAGCTTTTATTGTTTCAAAAGTAATTTAAATTCTTACAAAATATTGAGTCATTTCTCAATTAAAAAATACATTGAAAAATATCATGTAAATTTTTGTATTTTCTCATGGAAATCATGGAAAACTCGTGGAATTTCATGAAGAAAAATTAGTAGAAACCCAGTATTTAAATATTAATGTTTTGCAGTTATGACATAGATAATTCTTTTCGATTGATTTCTTAATTTTGAATTGAATGAATTGAACATTGATTGAATGATTATTTTCGATTGATTTCTTAAACATTGAATTGAATAAATTGAACATTGATTGAATCTTAAACATAATCAATGATTTTTCATAAATAAAGTATTTTACTATCAAGTTGCAAATTACAGTGTTGATAAAAATACGGATTCGTTAAAAAAAGAACCATCTTGGAATCATCATTCCAAAAACCATCTTGGAAATGATCTCTGAAATCGAACAAAATATCCAAGATTGAAAATTTCAGCAAACTTAATAAATCGGAGCGAATTCAAAGATGCTCTATTTTCGTTTCATAACTGAGGCTTTGTGATTCTCTATTATGTATGTATAGTGAGATTATTCAGTAAGTTGGTTTTTTTGCTTTCTGCACCTTTCTCTAGAAATATCACTGGTTTTTTACATGATGTGAATACTCCTCGTGGCTTTTTACTTGAGTAAGACCTTGAAAGTACCTTGAAAAGGATCTCCGAGGATAAGTGTACATGTGCCGTGTAGAGTCTACTGTGCACTAAGCAACTCACGAAAAGATACTGCATATGAGTCGTGAATATTTAATGTCCACCTCTCGCTACCATGTAGTCGTGGTGGAGTAAAATATCGGCAAAACGATGTGGCTTACTCCAAGTGAATGTACGAAAGAAAAGCTATATGCTTTCCTTGGGGATAATCTCGGAACTTAACATTGCTTTTGATAGTTCAGATTGATTTTCTGGTACTTCTGGAAAAATACATCAGTTCAACAGCACTTAAAATAATCCTGCCTCGAGCATTAAAACCACAGTTTCGAATTTTTCGCTTCTCTCAAGTGGAAAACTATTTTATATGCTAAGGCTATTCACTAAAGTACATGGTTTGTATTTCAACTTGATATATTAGCTTCATTTCCGATTTTTCAGTATCAATACTCTTCTACTAATGTGCACTCAAGCGCTTTCTTATTAAGAATGGAAATGCATTTTTTCGACAGAGCACACTTTTTTCTTTTCTTCTTTTTCATCTCCTTGTCTTTCATTATGTTTTATCTAATTTCTCGTTTCTTATTTTTGTATTTGCTCGTTCGACTAATTAAAGATTTACTAAAATTAGCAGACACTGGTAATCCTGATTTTGAAAATTATAGAAAGAGTTTAATTACTGATGGTCAAGTGTTTGTAAACTAGTATCGAGTTTGAGAGTACAAGGTAAACTATCATGTCGAAAAAAGAAGATACTGACACATCTGGAACGTTATTTGAGGATTGTCGAAGCAGAAAGTCACGTATCGATGCCATCCTGGATACACAGTGTCTTTCCGATACATGTCATGCTTGCAACCTATATTTCTTGTCAAAACTTTCAAATTCATTTTGCCAATGAATAAATTCGCAGAGTAAGAGCTTCCTTGCAAATCGATTAGATCAAAAATGTCCCA
This sequence comes from Ganaspis sp. Gsp50, assembly GCA_011057455.1. Taxonomy (NCBI): domain Eukaryota; kingdom Metazoa; phylum Arthropoda; class Insecta; order Hymenoptera; family Figitidae; genus Ganaspis; species Ganaspis sp. Gsp50. The sequence continues at coordinate 42,468 of WNHD01000998.1, forward strand.
TATAGATCCTAATTCAGTATTCAATTATAATTCCACATTTTGCCTTCCTCTTGTTCTATATTTTTCATTAAAATTTTGTTCCTTTCTTTCTTTCTCGTTTTATTTTCTTTCAATATTCTCGTTCTTTTTTCTTTCTATTTTCTTTCAATATTCTCGTTCTATTTTCTTTCTATTTTCTTTCTATTTTCTTTCTCTTTTTTTTCTATTTTCTTCTCGTTCTATAATCTTCTCGTTCTATAATCTTCTTGTTCTATAATATTTTCGTTCTATATTCCTTTTCTTGTTCTATACTCCTTTTTCTCGTTCTATATTTTTTCTCGTTCCATATTCCTCTTTTCACGTTCTATATTCTTCTTTCTCGTTCTGTATTTTCCCTCCTCTTTACATTTTGTATATTTTCATAAACATAAATAGTTTCTTCCACTTATTTTCCTTCCTTTGGGTATTTTCTCTTTCGCTAATTCCATGTTTTCTCCTCCTCTGGTTTTGCTAGGGCCTTTGACGTGCTTGGATGTTCTCTAGCGTTTTCGCTCATTTTATATCGTCGCTTCTTCTCCCCTCGTCTCATTCATCCCGTGACAGAAATTACACCCCAGTGGTAAGCAGCTCCGAACAAACCGGAGCGACAAGATCTTGAGACAACTTGGCAACCGATTCCACCAAGCAACCCATAACGTCACCTTACCAGAATATAATCTCTGTTGTGGAGACACTGCGATTACTTGAAGCAAGCGCCTTACCACAAAGCGGCACATCCCAATGACGTGATAATACGCTTCTGAGACTCATAATTCTATAGGGAATTTAATATTCCCAAACACGCTGATTTTAGATAATCTTAGAGACGTTCCATCACACACTATTACGATTTCCAAACACCTTCTGCAACAATAGAACACACCACTTTACGCATGTGTTTAAAAGGTACATTATTTTCCTGCTCTCGGTTCATTTTCAATTGCCAAAAATTCAAATTAGCCAGAAATTCAAATTAGCCAGAAATTCAAATTAGCCAAAACGACACTAAAAAAAAGCTGTTAGTCTTTCGAAGCTAACCAAAATGTTGCATTTGAAAGGGTCGCAAAGTTGGTAAGAAATCTATTGTATTCGCAAAAAATCACATTTGAAGTTTGACAAAAAGATGTACGAGGGCAAGAGTTCCAGTTGAGAATGCAATTCATTCGGATTTTAGAAGTACTCAAGCATTGGAAAGTTTACATCAAGATATTGCGCATCGCAATCTTATCCGAGCTTGGAAGCTGTTGTCTTTTGGTATTGCTTTTCTTATTACACTTTTAACATTAGCAGCTTTAGTAGAGGAATAACTTTTATATCTCTATTAGAAGAACAAGCCGCATTAAAGGAAAATGCTTAGAGAGAACTCTAGACATTATTTCGTGGGGACAGCAATCATCGTTTCACGTACTTATTCCCATAAAACGATACTTCGATACGAGCCTTCCAAACTTCTTCTTTCCCAACTCTGGCACTTTTTAGTATCATTTTACCGTAACTTTATACTCTGCTTTGAAACGAGGACTAAAGAAGATAAGCGCAAAATGCAGGCTAAAAGGATTTTCCAAATCATAACTTGCGTCGGGATTATACGATTCTACATCTCAAGTATCTTGCCAACATAATGCAATCATATGTTCGTAATCCTATACGTAATCGTGATAGTTATATGTATTTAACAACCACCGAGTGGTAAATTTGGTATTTTATAATTATAATGAGTTTGCAATCGTAATAATTGTATTATCAATTACATCATTAAAATGTGTTCGCAATCGTGATAATTATATTCTCAATACTAATAATTGTGTTCTTTATCGTACAAATTCTGTTCTTAATCGTACAAATTCTGTTCTTAATCGTACAAATTCTGTTCTTAATCGTACAAATTCTGTTCTTAATCGTACAAATTCTATTCTTAAACGTAAAAATTATGTTTTCAATCGTAATATTTAAAATGTGTTTGCGGTAATAATACACATGTTGGGAGAAGGAATAATTGCAATGTGTTGATAATCTTAATGCTATGATTGCAACATGTTGAGAAGATACTGGACGAGGAGAATGGATAGGTGAGGTTGTCGCTTCGTTGTTAAAATATGCTCCCCTTGGTTGATTTTCTTTGCTAAACTCCTACCGTCTATATACATACTCCCTTACCCGCGTCATTTTACCACTTGGTGCTTTTGCCAACGGCAACCTGCAAGGGGTTGACGGCTGAAAATCTAGCGCAGACCTCATTTAAGATAAATTGTCTGTGCCCCAGAATCAAAGAGAAAACTATTAAAAAGCGAAAAAGAATAAGAGTTTATGGTTAAAGCAGAACAAGAGAATGATTCTTTATCTTCCGTACTACGCTTCAACTTTAACGACTCAGATGCTTTATAAAATCTTATATTAAATTTCCAACTGGAAATTTTCAATTCCCGCAAATTCGAAATTATTCCTTCTCGCATATTTAAATTATTCGCCCTATTGTTGTCATTATTCTTCATATTGTTAACATTATTTGCATTTTTGATATTATCATCTTCAGTTTTATATTCATATTGTGTCCTGTGTTGAGCAAGCTTAGGGTAGTGCCAGAATAGATCTTCAAAAATTTTCTACACAGACTGTATTATACATTTTTATTATTATTGTCGTTATTTTAATTATTAGACGTTTCTATTTCATTTTTTCGTTAAGACATTTTTAACCTCCGTTTGGGATTTGATTTTTATTCATAATTTTTCATCTTCGAGAGTTTCGCGAATTTTCGACTTTGTTGCATGTTAAGCAGATATTTCAAATTCGCTTTTTGTATTCTTTCATATCGAAAAGATTAATCTCGTTTCTTTCTGCAGATCGAAACCGTCTCGAATAAATTTTCTATTCTTGTAGAGGAAGGATCTTACTGATAGATGTGAGTGATAAGATAAAAACAGGATTTCATGCTGATTATTGTCATATTAGGTTTCCGATTACATTTTTACTTTTCGTCCCTTTCTTTAGGTCGTTCAACCTTTGAAGAGTGTTTTTCATGTGCTCCTTTCTATGCTTTAGAGTCCTTTCTGTGCTTTAGAGTCCTTTCTGCGCTTCAGGGTCCTTTTTGTGTTTCAAAGTCTTCTCTGTGTTTCAAAGTCATTTCACAAAAATCTTGTATATTTAAATAACTTTGAATATCTTCCGGAATTTCTCTCCTGTCTGCAAAAATTTAGAATTTGTTCATATCTTGCTATTTTTGAAAAATAGTTTTGAGAAAAATATTCTTCTGAAAAATAGTTTTGAGAAAAGTATTCTTCTGAAAAATAGTTTTGAGAAAAGTATTCTTCTGAAAAATAGTTTTGAGATGATTTCTGGGAAAATTGGGACGTTAATGATTGCCTCTTTAGTTCATTGATCGAGTAATTGAGTTTTGGGAATTTTTAAATTTAATACAGATTCTAGGTAACGGCAGGAGGTAACAATTGACTGCGTTGTATGGTTCCAGAAGTGTATACATTGTTGGACATGTAATGCAAAATGTCACTGGCTGGCGACGGTATTTACGCATGGACGCAATGAAATTCCGTGTAATGAAACTGCTCTACGTTAAGGGCTCGCCAAAGTTAATGACATCCTCTGGTGTCATGATGCTTGCAATCTCCTAACGACTCAGAATTCTATGCCCGTCTTTCGTCTTTTATCACACACTATTCATGAGGTTTTAAACTATAGTGGGTTTATAACGTCTGACATGAAACGACGAATAATAAAAAATCCTGATGACCCTCCTTCCAATTCAGCTTCTCCTATTTTCGCCAGCACAGATTCTCCTCTTCAATTCTGTTTTCATACGGACTTGTTATTCGCAAAAATTCAACTTTTAAGAAGACTTTTTGTTTTTTTGCTAATTAAAGGCACTTTTGTCAAAGGTTTTTTTATCAAGTGAGTTTCTATCAAAAGGGTATTTTAATATTTTTTAAGAATACTTTTATTAAATGTAATTTTAAACGTATCAAGTGTATTTTATTAAGAGTCTTATTTCAAGATTCTTATTTCAAGATTCTTTTTTCAAGAGTCTTTTTTCAAGAATATTTTTCAAGAGTATTTTTCAAGAGAATTTTTCAAGAGAATTTTTCAAGAGTTTTTTTCAAGAGTTTTTTTCAACGGTAAATTTATCAAAAAATAATTTATTTTACAAACGGTTAGAAAAGCGAAAATTTTAATTGTTTGCAAGAATCGAATAGGAAGGAAATTATAATCTAATTATAAAACGCACGAGTTTGAAAGAATACATTTATAGCAAGGAATTTTAAATGTCCGTAATAATTAGAGAATAAATTTGTAATAACGTGTGTAATCACATTTTTTACGCACTTTGTAAATTAGCTTTGGAATTCTAATTAAAGTTTCCTTTTGAAAAATAGTATTTCATAATGATATTTAAGTAAGCATCTAAATTGCATACCCTGTTTTGAAAAAAATATGAAAGGACTGTTTTTCAGAAAATGTAAATTTACACGGTGGGACAATAATTTACAAAAACATTCAATTATTTAAAAAGCTTTTATTAAAATTGTTCTACTTGTGAAGTTTAACGTTTAACCTTCTCATTTCAAATATTTATTCGCTTTTCGAAACTTCTATATGTAACGGGTTTCATTACTTTCTAACAAACTAAAAGGATAACCGGAAATGAAGTAAATAGTACTTCAGAGAAAGAAAAAACAATGCAAGATTCTACGAAGCACTTACCACCAACATTTTGAAGCCAGTCAGAAGTAAAAATTGCAAACTGTTTTTCTCTTACTGTAATGAAATCCATTCAAGAAAATGTTGGTTATTTACTTTAATATTATTAATGACTTTTTTATTTATATTTTATATGAATAATTGTGGACATTAATATTTAAGGACTTACTATAATTGTAATTGTCATTTTTTATGCAAAAGGATATTTATGTGTAATTTTTAATTGGTCATTATTAATTAATTGTACATCTTTAATAATAACTATTACAGTCTTAGGTGTTGGTTTTGTTTTAATTATTACAATTGTTATTTATATTTGAAGAATCACTAATATTCAAAATTGAATCAAAGTTCAATTAATAAACATTAATCTTTCCATTTCAAATTTCTAGAAATACTTTTAGAAAATTAATAATTGTTTTTAACAAATTTTTCGAGAAAGTTACAGAAAGTTAATAATTTCTAACAAATCTATCGAAAATGTTGCAAAAAGTTAATACTTTCAAACAAATTGATCGAAAAAGTTGCTTTTTATTTAAAAATCAAAGTTGAAAGGGGAGTTTAATTTAAATTTTGCAATCCGTGCAATTCTGAAGTTGCAAAACAAGTTTTACGTTTATGACTAGAATGAAACCTGATGCTTCATCAAGTCAAGAAATGGATCCCTGAGCGGAAATGGATTTCAATAGCATTGTGTGATACCTCCAGTGATCAATAAAACCCCTGTAGTACATATTCATTGCGCGTTCATATGATAATTATCAGAATATAAAAGTCTGCAATTCTCTCTGAAGAGAAGCTCTACAAATGAGCTATTGTTTGAAAAAATAGCAGGAGTTTTCTAAATTAATGAAATACCGTAAAAAGAATTAATCAGTGAAATGAATTGATAATTGATTTTATTCCACAGTCAATAATTATTATTACTTGTAATGAATTACTGGTTATTATTATTATTACTTGTGTAATAATAATCATTTGTTACTTGTGTAATAATAATCATTTGTTACTTGTGTAATAATAATCATTTGTTACTTGTGTAATAATAATCATTTATTACTTGTGTAATAATCATTTATTCTTTATATTAAATAATTTATAACTTGATGTCAAAAGTATCAATTTGATTACAAAATCTTGATCAAATTGATACTTTTTATATCAATTTGATACCTCCAAGTCAACTGCGGCTGCAATAATAATCGCATTTTGCTTCCTCATAGGGAAGCATTGTTTTACTTGTAATTAATAGGAATTGATTATTGCTTGTAAGTAGATAGTAATTATTATTATACTTGTAGGCAATAGGCAAAAATTATTATTGCTTGCATGATGAAATTATTAACAATGAACGATCTAATAACGTTCTTTTACAAAGTTTTGATTAACTTTGTAATTGATAAATAAATATAATCACTATTGTGTCACCAGGAAAAAGATTTTTTCAAATCCCTTTCGTGTTATTTTGCTCCATATGCTAAAGTATATACGGACAGTGGCACCCTCTTACATGGTTTATATTTCTTCCGTGTTGTTTTAACACGATCTTAGTGTTGAAATATCACTTATTTTCTCTATGTATGCAAAATACCAGAATCGTTTTGACTATTTTTCAAATATTGAGGAATCGATAGCTGTAATTATGTCGTCGATTGAAATGCATCATCCTAATAACTTCACTGTCTATTAATTTAACCCATGATGATTTGATCAGATAGCTTTCAACCAGTCAATATCATGGACATATAACCTACTGCTGAGTGTTCCTGGAATCTGTCAGGTATCTGTAATTAATAAACACTGCCTAGATCGATTGCATTTTGGATAATTGAATCACAAGTTTCGTTCAGTCATTGAATCCGTTTGCAATAGTTGTTGATGAGCGGAAATGAAGTGGAGTGGACGCCTCATAACAGGAAACACTTGCAACAGTTGCTAGACATCTACGACCAAACGACACCGTCCTTGACATCGATTTTAATGAGGTTGCTCAGGGGATACTGATCCGCCCAATCACAATGATTTATGTTTCGACAAATAAAACACACTGTAAATTCAACTCGCAGCAAGTCGAAGAAATTGTCTCATCGCTTATTCCAGATTACCCTAATTGCAGGATGTAACTATTCACTGAACCATGTAAGTGGTCTCTTGTGCTCAATCTTAGCTTCGTTTAACAAACCTTTTTCTTAAAAATTTAGTAGAAAAATTGAAGTTAATTGTAGAATTCACTCGGGAATTCGAAAAAGTTGCAATATTCTCATGAAATTTCAAAATCTTGGGATTTTCAAGTTTCGGTATGGATTGTAACAATAAATACTTAGTTTTACAAAACAAATTAAGTACACACTAAAAGGAAAATATTATTTTAAGGTGCATATGAAATTAATTCCATTTTAAAAGATTCAGTTGCCTACCATTATACTTTCCTGAATGTAAATGAGACTAAGAAACGATCTCAAAATCAGGTGCCTTAAAATTGATGCCATTTAAATCCTATCTTGAAATAAGAGTTACTTTTTGTATGTCAGTATTGTGTATAAATAATTCGGTCCCTTATTATTATATTATTATTATAATTATGTATATATTCGGTCCCTTATTTAACTAGATTCAATTCTACAAATAGTGCCGCAGATTTGCACAAATTTGCACAAAGGAAACAAAGGAAACAAAGGACTCTCGAGTGAGAACTAAAAAAAGCGGCACTATTCATAGAGTTTTCGTGCCATTATTCATAGAGTTCACTGTATTTAATTTTACTATCGAAACGATTTTTCTGAAAATCGTAACTATATGTAACAATAAAAAAGGGAAAAAATGATTGAAAAATTGACGGAAACTGAAGGATGCAAAGTTTCGTGATTGAAGAGAAAATACGTATTGTAAGATGGGCGATGTTAACATAAGAGATAGCTGACGGGTCTACTTACGCGTCAATTCGTAAAAAGTGATGGCTCCCTTTGGTGATATATCAAGTTTTTTTTTCTGTGACACCTTTGTCTCTGCCGCCAAGTGGAAAAAGAAACTTTGCGAGAGCACTCGACATGGACAAGTTGTATGGTGACCTATCGAAGAAACCTCGTTTGGTCGAGCATTTTGTCACAGGTCGTCGCTCCTTATATGTTATCTATGTCACGCGTCTAGTACATCTCAAGAAAACCTCTATTAGAGATCTAAACACACTACATTACGTCACAAAGGCAAGATTAATCTTCCTAGAGAAAATACACTTTTTTTAATTCCCATGCATTCAACACTTATTTCCCATTTCCGGAATTTTTGCAATCTTATTAAATTGCACGTATTTGAAATATGTGCCTATACTTTTGATGTTTACTTTTATTGAAATAAATGCGCTTGTTTGTTCGTTAATATATTTGTATACGGATTTATCAAAGATTTTTAAAAAAACATTTTGGTTGTAAAATAAACATTTGGTTATAAAATAAACATTTGGTCATACACTGAAAAAAATAGTGTCTTAAAAGTTGGACAGAAGTGTCTTATTTGGTAAAAGGTGTCTTAAATTAAGACATTTTTTGTGTCTTAGTCACCAAATATGTCTTAATTTAAGACGTTTTTGCTCGCTCAAAATAAGACACCATGTTTTTGTAGTGTAAAATAAACATTTGATTATAAAATTAACATTTGGTTATAAAATAAAACATTTGGTTATAAAATGAACAGTTTGATAAACTGATCAGATTGGTTATATAATAAACAGGTTGGTTATAAAAAATACCGTTCATTTGGATTTGAAATGTCTTGTTCTCGTTTTATTTGTAATTCAAACGTTTCTTTCATTCCTCACGGGATGGATTCTTGATGGACAAATTGTTGGAATTAATTGCCTTAGTAAGTGGTGTATAGAAAAACCCGTTTTTCCTGAAAGGTTATCGGAATTGCGACTTTCTTCAAATATATGTCAGTTGTGTATGTTGTCGGAAACTGTCTACGATAGCAAAGCGCTTACCCAATGTCAGCATTTCTAGAAAATCTATGGCACTTTAACTGACAGCATTTATACTCCAAAGAAAAATATTGTTCAATTGAAATGTCGGTTGTGTTTTCTGGTTTTGAAAGTTTCACCCATTCGCTGCATTCTCCTACTTAAAGAATAGCATCTCTCTATATAGTTATTTTCAACTCCTTTAACCAAACAATTATCATTGTTTTCAATTTACAGAAAACTGCCACTTTGCTCCAAATTCTTCTTTTTCCTTTTTATTTCTTTTCACTTTTTCTTTTCAATTTTTTTAATATCTTTTTCTCCTTATTCTTCTTATTCTTTCTTCTTTTTGCTCTTCTTTATTCCTTTTGTTCTTCTAGTTCCTTATTCTTCTTGTTCCATTTTCTTCTTATTCCATTTTCTTCTTATTCCATTTTCTTCTTGTTCCTTTTTCTTCTTGTTCCTTTTTCTTCTTGACCCTCTTTCTTCATGTTCCTCTTTCTTCTTGTTCCTCTTTCTTCTTGTTCCTCTTTCTTCTTGTTCCTTTTTCTTCTTGTTCTTTTTTAATTAGAGTCCAGTAGCAATCAAGATTGACACAATTTCCTAAAAATTTCCTCTTTTCGCCAATTTTTCGCGCATACTATAAATGAGCTCATGCGCAAGTTGATTTTGAAAAAGTGCTCAACTTATGAGATTATTTATTCATAACTGACACAACCTCGAGTTGGAATTCCCTTTG
>WNHD01000999.1:0-22436 GCA_011057455.1 Ganaspis sp. Gsp50
TATATTTTTCTTTGTTTTCCCAACTTTCAAAGACTAGCATATCAGACTTTGAATCGATAATATTATTTATTAATACGAAAAGTCTCTCAGTGTATTAACAAACATAAAAGAAGTTGAAAAAATGAATTGACAAACACAAAACACGTTAACAAGTAGAAAACAAATTAAAAATGCATTTGAAAAGTTAATTAAGCAAAAAATATAAAAATAGTATAAATTATCGTCAAATGATGTCTTTTTGAATATTTATTAATAAAACTCTTAATGGTCAGTATAAACCAAAAACAGTGCGAATTTTCGGAGAGTGCTGCGTTTTTAAATAGAAAAATTAATTTAAATGATTAAAATTTAAAATTGTTAAAATTAAAAAAAAATAAATGATTATCTTCAACTAACCACTAACATAAAATTGATGGTGCCGCAAAAGGTTTCGGATGATTTAAATTTTCTTATACATCCTGTTATCTAATCATTTTATTGGTAAATTTTCTTGTTTGTGTGAAACGAAGTTATCTTGGTCACTTTTAAATTCCTAGTTTTCTTAATGGGAATAATTCAAGCATGAATATAAAACGCGCATATTTCATTTTCATGAAGAAATTAAAAATACGTTTGTGTGCTTAATTATCGTTTGTAAATGTTACGCTATATACTCGATGTTTGTACACTTTAAGAGAAATGCCATTTTCAGGAAATAATTTTCCCATTAGATGCTAATGCGAAAATAATTTCACTGATAATTATTTATTTTTATTGAAATTAGCATGTTTTTGTTCACTTTCATATCTGGGTTCAAATTTTCATTTTTTTAAATAAACTTTTATGATTATTGTTATATATTTTATTTGAATGAACTTTCTGAAAAGTTTTGAATCTGCTTTTTTTTTAAGCACAATCGGTTATCGGATTCTCCCGTTTATAATTCTCTTTTGTGTTTTTTTGTCTACTTTTTTATTCACTGTAATTAATTAGTGCAGTTTTTCATTAATTAGCATACTTTGGTTATTACTGGAAGCTTTTCCTGGCTTTGTAAAAACTTGTTTCATTTGCAGTTTATCCTGCATTTCAATTAACTTATTTTAATTAGCGATAATATTGAAGATTGTATATTCGAATAATTTAATAATAATATTATTTCTTCGGATTTATTTTGTCTTCAATTGTTTTTTGTTGTTCAAATTATTGTGTCCGTAAACTTGTTAACTTAATTTTTTTTTAAATTTAGGTTTTTTAAATTTATTTTTCCTTTAAATTTATCTTTTCTTTAAATTTATTTTTCTTTCAAATTTAGTTGTTCAGTAAATTTATCTTTTCTTTAAATTTATCTTGTTTTTAAATTTATTGTTTCCTAAAATTTATATTGTTTTTAAATTTATTGTTTCTTTAAATTTATATCTTTTCTTTAAATGCGTCTTGTTTTTAAATTTATTTTTCCTTTATATTTATTTTTCCTTTATATTTATTTTTCCTTTATATTTATTTTTCCTTTATATTTAGTTTTTCTTTAAATTTATTTGTTTTTAACTTCATTTCCTATCAACCTTCGTTTATTTTTTTAAATGTTCAGTACTTTTCTTCTCGTATTGTTTCTTGTGCAAATTCATTTTTATGTTTTAAACGTAATTTTATAATTTCATCTTTAAACTCATTTTGTCTTTAAATTCATTTTGTCTTTAAATTCATTTCGTCTTTCAATTCTTTTCGTCTGTCAATTCATTTCATCTTTAAATTTTCTTCTTTTACCCTTTCTTATAGTTTTTTATGCCCTCTAAAAACTGTCTTGAAACACGTTATTTTCCAGTTTTGTTAAATTATTAATTAAATTAATCTATAAGTAGTTTAAATTAATCAAGTTATTTTAAACTAATCAAGTTATTTTAAATTAATCTATAAGTAGTTTAAATTAATCAAGTTATTTTAAATTAATCAAGTTATTTTGAATTAATAAAATTGTTTTAAATTAATTAAAATAATCAAATTATTTTAAATGGTTACAATTTTTTTCATCTTATTCTTTAATATAACTTACAATTTTGAAATTCAATTTTATTTCATTTTTCAGACTTTTTACTGAGAATTTCCTTTCTCCTTTTTGTGCATTTCTAACACTAGAAAAATCGAAATTCCGTCCTTTTAATTGGGAATCTTGTCTGTGGGCATTATTCATCATTCAAAAGAATAAGATCAACCTTCACCTATTACAGGCTTTAGCAAATCCTTCTAAAGTTATTTCAGTAATTTACTATACGTGATATACGTCACGTAACGGAATTTTTGCAACATTTCATTAAGAAACAGTCAATTGAAGATTGCATTCTTCGCCTATTAATTGAAGATTAACTTCCTTCACACCTACACACACTACTTTCGTAGAAACAATGAACGTACATTTTTCACAGAATCTTCGGAAGTCATGTAGATTTTTATTATTCAATTATTTTCTCTCCAACTTTAAATCAGTGAAAATCAACAAATTTAAATTAGAAATTTTTACTGTTCTGAGAGGGGAAAATCTATGTTAGGGAACAATATGTATTAGCATATATTAATTAATATAATTCGCGCTTATTTTTGGTCCATAAATTCCATTATCCGAACAACTATAAAATGATTAAACAAAGAGGAAGCATTATTATACATATATTATTTGCAAGTAATATAATGTATATAATAATGCTTCCTCTATAAGGAAGCAAAATGTATGAAAAAGAAAAAAAGTGTTCTAAAAAAGTAATAAAGTCACAGATATCAGGGGAAAGTGTAAATTTTTCAGTTTACTGAAACTCTCTGTAAAAATGGAAGTGGTGTGAACAAAGAGGGAGTATATCGATGAGGATATTGAATGAGGATTAAAGAACAGCGGGTGAGCGTGAAATAAAACACTTGCAGCTGCAAATCTAGTGGTCGTCATTGTGGAAAAGCCAAACAAAATGGACAGAGAAAAGAAGCATTGTACAAAGAAGAAGAGACATGAAAAATACATCAATAAAGAGTAAAGGAAAAAGTTGAAGTCAATAGAGCTAGTTGTATAAGAAAGAATACAAAGATTTTGACTAAAAGGAAAATCTCGTAGAAAAATAAAAAAACTTTTTTTTATTTAAAAAAAAATTTAAATGAAGAGCAACAAATAAAGAATCACAAAGAATAAGCAAATAGTAACAAGCAATAATAATAATATAATCGCAAATGGAGAAGAGTATAATAAGAAATAACAAAATAAAGAATAATAAAGAATAAAAAAAGACAAGGAAAATGAAGAATTAAAGAAAGAAAAGAAAATTATAGAAAATACATTTATCATGATAATTTAATTTATAATTTAAAATTTCTATAAATAAAATCTAAAATTTTTTAATTTTTTAAATTTTTAAAAATTTTAAATTTTTTAAAATTTTAAAATCAGTAAACCATGCTGAATTACTTTGATCACAAATAAGGAATTAAAGTGACGTAATATAGCATTATTTTCACCTTTATTTTGAGCCAAAATAATTCTGCGAGATTTACTATGTGATACTATGTGATTTACAATGTTATTCATAAAGAATAAAATGTTATATGAAGATTACGGAAATTAAAAAAGATAAATTAAAAAACACCTAAACAAAAAGTCAAAGGAAAAATAAAAATGTGACGCGCTCCGAAGAAAGGGACCTTAGAAGGAAAAAATTGTAGGTTATGTTTCATGGTAGTTTGAACGTGATTAAAGCTTTTATCACGGAGTAATAGAGCTTCTATTATAATTGTTTATCATTAAAAACAGTTTTCTTTGGGCAGTTTGTTTTTAAAGTGTCTAAAAACTCTCATTTTGTTAAAAGTATTTCTTTCATTTTATTACTCTCATTTTGATTGCAGATAATTAAAATTTAATCAAGTTTAAACTATCATCAAGCATAACCTACAATTTTTGCCTCCTAAGGTCCCTTTCTTCAAAGCGCGTCACATATATATTCTTTGGGGATATAATAAATAAAAAAAACTACAAGCATGAATTTTCCAGTGAAACATTTTCCATATCGAATCTCTTCACTGTAGCTTCAAAAAAGAAGAAATCACAACGACAAGCATCGAGTATAAAGTCATAAATTGAGCATAAACAACGAAAAACATAGTGTAACTTTCAAAGACAAAAAATGTCAAAAACCTATAGCACCAAAACTAACTTCATGTTCATTTTTTTTCTTTTTTTTAAAGAATGTTCATTTGATCAACATAATCTCAAAACTGAAAAGTAGTTTTATTGCGAAGCAAAAGTGTATAGAAGAACAGTTTCATAAAATTTCGGAAGATTCATTTATACAATTTTCATAAATAATGAGATTTATTAAAAAAATCGTTTTTAAATTTTACATTATATAACAACTAATTCAATTCATCATAATTTACTTTCCATATCGCTTCTATGGGAGTTTTAAAACATAATTGAATTTCATGGAATGGCGGCTTATTTTCTTCAGAAAATAATTCTCTACAACTTCACCGTGTGGATTTTTAAACAAATAATTAATTTTTATCAATCGACCATAATACTTTTTATAGACGATTAACCATAATTGCATTTGTTTAAAAATCTACATGGTGAAGTTGTAGAGAATTATTTTCAAAAGAAAATAATAAATAATAAATATTTTCTGAAGAAAAAAGAAAATATAATAAGTCATATTTTGAGAGAAATATTAGAATCAACAAACAATTAATAATATTATTAAACAGATAAAAAAAATAAGCTTGGCTACTTAATAAATTCATTAATTTTTGGATGGTTTTCATATTTTTTCTTAAAATATTATTTGAACGTTTTCAAATATTCCCGCGCTTAGCAGACGAAAGCTCTGTGGACTTTAGTTCATCTCTGCGCCGCAAGTTGGAGCAGCCACGACATTTCCCGCAATTCAGAAGCCGAATTTATTTTATATAAAGAGTCAACTCCTCTACTAAGATTTAATCCAAACACAAAATTAGCAGGATTTTTCTATTATTTTCGTGGCATTCCTTCCATCATTTATTTGTCATTCCCGTGCAATTCTTTCTGTCAATCTTTGTTGTCGCGAAAATATTACAAGAAAGAAATGACAAAAAAATATTACAGACTAATTGTCATCAACTTTCTGTCATATATTTTTATAAGGGATATATATTGCGATTAATACTAGAAATATTGCGATGCAAGATTAAAGCAATATTGCAGGAACGTTAAAATGTCCGCCATACATTAACATTGCAGTGTAATATTATGGCAACATTGCTTGTAATGTTGTAGTAGAATATTGTGGCAATATTGCATAGTCAAGTTGGTGCAATATTGCATATTAATGTTGCGGCAATATTGTGCCAAATTTTCGCCTATTATAAAAATTATTATAAAGGCAATATTGTTGCAATGTTGAAGGAATATTGCATAGTAATTTTGCAGAAATAAACATTTTTTTAAAGTAGCTATACAAGTTTCTAAACTATGCAAATATTTGGCACAATATTGCCACAATGCTGCACCAACATTACTATGCAATATTGCAAAAACATTGGAAGCAATGTTGCCACAATATTACACTGCAATTTTACAGTATGGCGGACATTCTAACGTTGCTGCAATATTGTCTAAATGTTGCATCGCAATATTGCAAGTATTCATGGCAATATTTAGCCAATTTATTGTGTTAAGTGGATATAGCTTCAAAAAAGAAGAAATAGATCAAAAAAGCCTCAATGAAAAAAGCATCTAGCACAAACAATGAAAAAAATAGAATAAGAAAAAAAATCTTTAAAACCCTGCAGAGCATGAACCCAAGAAAAAACCTATAGATCCAAGAAGATCCAAGCTAACTGAAGCGAAAACGCACAGAGGAAGGAAGAAGCGATAAGAAGATCAAAAAATCGGGGGAATCTTGGGGGTCAGAGGGCATCTGGAGCAAGATGGTTTAATAGCCCTAACCCCCGGGGAAGACAGCATCCGATCGAATCACGCCATATTCGCCACACGCTTGGGAATAAAGCTGACGAAATTGCGTGGATTTAGTTCAGTTTGGTTTCTTCTCTCGACAACAAGCAACTGTTGAGTTGAGTTGAGCACTGAGCAGCGTGTTCGCGCCTTTAAAACGTTTCTTATCCAAGAAACGACGCGAATTGGTGAGGGAGAGACAAGCAGAGAGCGCGAGAGTGAGAAGAGGCCTTTATTGAGCAAGTGGGAGAGAGAAAGAGTGAGAGGATTGAAGCAAGAGGGATCAATTGGCAAACACTGCAGTGCAACAGAAACCAAGAAAGTTAGACTTTGGACGCGTACTTGAGAATAGCCTTAGGAACGGTCTACGTTCAGCTATAGAGTGAATATAGTGCCGTCGTGGTGCCGCTCAGGAACGCGTGATGATAGTGAACCACAGCTGACACTTTGAAAAAGCGACTTTCGGTCCCGATCGACAAACGGTCCAGGATGATCCGAATATTCACCGACACCTTCAGGAATCTCATCAGTGAGTGTCCAGAAGCACTGACTTTTTTTTCTGTCCATTATTTCTTTTTCACGGGAAAACTTCCGCATTTTCTTTCTTTTTTCAAGTACCGAATTCGGTTTTCTTTTGGGCATTTTTTTCATTGTCATTTTTATTTTTATTGACATTTCTATTTTTATTGTCATTTTTATTTTCATTATTGTTGATGCTATTCTTTATTAAATATAAGATGCCAATTTCGTTCGGACACAGTGTTTAAAATTTGTTGAAAGTTGCTATTAAAAAATTAATAATTTTGGTATTTTTATACGTGCATTTAAACAGAAGAAAATTCTTAATTTTTTAAGAGCAAGTTTCAGCAAAAATTATTACTGCTGCTCGTTTTACTATTATTACCATTATCATTATTATTACTATTGCTATTATTATTATTATTATTATTATTTATATTTATTATTATTATTATTATTACCATCATTATCATTGTTATTACTATTATTATTATTATTATTTGTTATTGTTATTATTATTATAACCATCATTATCATTGTTATTACTATTATTTGTTGTTGTTATTATTATTATTATTATTATTATTATTATTATTATTATTATTATTATTATTATTAACATCATTATCATTACTATTACTATTATGTTTATAATTATTATTATTATTGCTGTGGTTGTGATTTTTAATTTGCATTTAAAGAAAATGTGTTATTTGGGCAAACAGTGTAAAAAGCAAAAAGAAATTACATGTGAAAATAAACATATTATTTATAGAATAAAAAATCTTATCATTAATTTTAAATTATCTGGGTGTCGAATAATTGTGGATGAAACCATTGTCAGTTGATCAAGTTTCACGGGTACTTTTAAAATTAAAAATGGAAAAAAGTGGTAAAAATTAGCTTCTTTGTCTTGCTTTACAGAAAAGGTTCTTGGTTTTGAAACGAGAGTTATGAACAAATTTTCAAAATTTGGCAATTCAGGAAAATTTTGTTGTTGAGAAAATATTTTTTTCTTTCTTTTTTTAATGAAGGCAATTTTTTGTTTGTCAAAAAAAAATGTTTGATGCAGCTTTGAGGATGCAATTAGTCACTGCTTTTTAGCCTGCATATCAACCTTTGTTCTCTTGTGCAAAACTGTGTATGCTTTCGTCATAATAGTCAAAAATTAAATTTTTTTTAAAAAAGTCCATTTTTCATGTTGTTTGCATGTTATTGGACGTATTTCCTTTGTTAAATTAAATTTATTTATTTATTCTAACATTTTTTTATTATTTTCTATTCTAAATTTGTTCATACCTTTTAAAAATTTCTCTGAATTTGAAATAGCCAAAATGTTTGCTAAATTTACTAATTACTATTTACTAATTTACTAATTACTATTTACTAATTTACTAATTACTATTTACTAATTTACTAATTACTATTTACTAATTTACTAATTACTATATTCTAATTTACTAATTAAGTAAAAAATAAATTACGTAAGTAGTATTGTATTGTATATTAAGTAATATATTATCTCCATTATTTAAAATTGTTCTCCCTTTGGTTTCAAAAGAAAAATTTTGGTAGCATTATAGTGAAGATCTTTATTAATTTGAATAATAAAAATTTAAATACTAGCCTTTTTTCTAAAGTCTAATTTTCTAAATCTGGATTAGTAAACAAATTTTCCACTAATTAGTAAAAAAAATGTTCATTAATTAGTAAAAAAAATTTCCACTAATTAGTAAAAATGTTCACTAACTTTTGGTAATCTTTTACAAATATTATGAGAAAATTTTATTAATTAATTGATTGATGAATTGACTGATTGATTGGTTTACTTAATTAGTCGTTAATTAGAAGATTTAGATTTTTTCATTAAATTAAATCAGTGATTCATTTTTCATTTTTTTGCTACTAAATTTTTATTTTTATAGAACGTATATTTTAGTCAATTTTGACTATTTTGAGTCAGCCGGTTATTTTTTGTTTATATTTTTTGTTTATATTTTTTGTTTACCAACCCCACATACCCTCGGATTCGGCCCCGAGGGATCTGTATGCAGATTTTCCCAAACATCCCCTAACCAGAAGAAAAAACAAAAAAATGTAATTAGTATAGAGTTAAATAATTAATTTTTTGACTATTCATTAATTATTATTATTTAATTATTATTCACCAAGAATATATTTACCAATAATTAATAATTATATTTTACCAAGAATTATTTAATTATTATTATTTAATTATTATTTAATTATTATTATTTAATTAATACACTGACCATACTAAAACTGACAATAATTAATTCATAAACACAATACTAATAAATTTAATTATATTAAAAACATTTTTGTTATACTCTAATTTGAATCAGGCGACTGCTCTCTTAATTTGACTTTCACTGATTTAAAATTAGTGAAATTTTGACTGATTCAAATTAAGAGAGTGCAAGAATAAATTAGCAAATTTTGGCTATTTTTCCGTCAAATTTAACAATTAAAAAAAGGTGTAAAAAATTAAATAAAAAAATAAAGAAATTCAAATAAATCAAAATCGACTAATTTATACTTAAAAAAAACAACTAAACAAGTGATGCAAAAATAAAATTTAGAACTATAAAAAATTATATTTCGTTTATATAAAATTTTAAAAGACGTCAGAGGATATTTTGAATTTTTCGCGATCTCTTTCTTAGAATTTTGGCAAATATTTTTATTTCATTTTTAGGAACTTCTGCAGCCTAGAATTTTCAGCTTTGTATTGTTGGACTCTTTATCTCGCTTTCCGGTATAAATTTTGAGTGACTGATGTAATTTTACGAACGTGAGAGGCTCGGTTTTGCTTCTGTTCAAGGAAATCGGGAACTTTGAATTATAATGGAAAAATTTACATATTACCAAATTTCTTTTTAAAAAAAAGAACCACTCCAAAAATAAATTCATTGATTTATGAAAACTTTTAAAATACCTTTTTTGAACATTATTTTAATATACTCATTTGTCTTCAGTAATAAAATGAAAAGGAAAACGTCTTTGTTACAAAAAAAAAAAGAACAATTTATCATACAAGAAATGAAGAAAATATTTTGTTCCAAAAAATAAGAAGATATAGTTGCAAACATTTCTATACATGTTTATTTATTTTGGGAAAATTAATGTTTTAAAAAATGTTACGCAGAAATGGAATAATTTTATTTTTTGCAAATAAATAAATTTAAATCTTTTTAAATTTTAATTCAATTTAATTACCAAATTTTACACAATTTTTTTAATTCAATTTTATACAGTTTTGTAATTAAATTTTACACAATTTTGTAATTAAATTTTACACAAGTTCATAATTAAACAAAGTTTTTAGCTCAAAAAAAAAAGAAAAAGATTTTAAATTGGAGACAAGAAGAAAAGTGTTTTAAACTAATGATTACCAAAAAACAGAATTTCAAAACAAGAAATAATAAACTTATTCAAAACTTTAAATAATGTTAAAAAATCATTAAAATCCGTTTTCACATGGTATTTTAAAAATAAGAAAACACATTACATTCTGTGTCTTATTAATATTATTAAATTTTAAAAACAACTGAAGTATAAATTGAACTTAAAACTGACAAATGAATTTAAAGAAGAATTTATTACAAAATTGATGCAATTTTCGGAGAAATTGTGACGCAAGAGAAAAAAAAGAATAAAAATGTCGCTTCTTATTCCACTGAAAAATAAACAAGTAACAACAACAAACAAATAACGATTTTCAATATTTTACATATTTTTAATATTTTAATGTTTTTTATGAAAAAAAGTCTAAAATTGAAAGTAATAAATCTGTCATGCTTTTTATCAGAGGAGATGAAAACACCTATTATCTGTTATGAAAGTTCAGTAGAAATCCAATTACTCGGAGGCAGTTGGAAAGTTTGTTAGAATTAATAGGGTTGCAATTATAGAGATATATTAAGTCATTGGAGTAAGGCTAAGAACATAAAACAAAATTTTAAAGAAAATCCAATATTATATGAAATTATTAAATCAATAGCAAATAAATTAACTGAATGATTAATTAATTAATTCTCCTCCTGGTTTCGTATTTCATTTAAATTTTATTTTCCCAAATGCTTTCCATTCTCGAGCTTTCTATTTGTTTAATTCGGCGATTAATTTCCAAAGCGCCGAAAAAGCAAATACGGAAAATAATTTTCAGTACAAAATTACAGACATTTTGCGAGAAAAGTACGGATATTTGTTTTTTGCAAAGAATTTTTTTTTACAAAAGGGAGAACAATTTTTATTTATATACTCGTGTTGATAAAATAGTAGTATGTATTTTAAATGGAAATCATGAGTTTGTAAATGTAGAATAAATTCTTTAATTTGTTTGTTAGGGACGCATGAAAATGACTCAATCTTCTTGTTAATGAAGAATATTTTATCTATACTAAAATTCTTTAATTCATGAAAATTTCGGATTTTTTAGTAGTTTTAGAGTCCTTGAAATAAAACCACTAAAAAATCAGAAATTTTCATTGCTTTCATTTTGGGTTGCAAAAGAAAGTCAAAATTAATCATTAATTTATTATTCAATGAAAAATAATCTGTTATAAAAAAAACTGCGGTTAGAAAATAATCGTTCAATTGAATAATTACTATGCGACGATAAAAAATTAAATTGTAATTCACATTTTTTCATTATATGAATTAATAAACAAAAATTACTAAGTAAAAATGTTTTGAAAAAACGAAAGAAAATAATTTTTCTTACTTTGATTTAATGGAAATCGAGTTGAGAATTAAATTACTAAACAAATTTAATTAGAACACTAATTTAATTACTAATTAAATAAAAATATTCTGAAAAAGTGAAAGAAAATAATTTTCCTTAGTTTGATTTAATGAAAATTGAGTTGAAAATATAAATAGTTGTCTTTTTGATAAGAAAATGTATTTAATGATTATCTGAAGATTGCAAAACTCAATTGTTTTTCACGAATATTCACATAATATTTTGAAAGTGTTGAAGGTCTGTTTGCTCACCTATTATGACATAGTAAATTCTATGATAAATGTAATAAAATTATTGTAATTGTATACATATTTTACGACTAAAATATAAAGTATTTAAATACACGGTAATATTAATTATATATGTTGCATTTCTTTATATTAATAAATAAATGAATAATCTTTATATTAATAAATAAATAGATAATCTTTATATTAATAAATAAATAAATAATTTTTATATTAATAAATAAATAAATTTACATTAATTAATATTTTTAGTCAATGCTACATTTTCTATATTACATATCGAAACGAAATCCAAAATTGAATCCTTCAATAAAAATTCAATATTTAAAGTAATAAATATTCAATTTTCAAATGCAGTCAATATTGAAGAGTACATTTTTAAATTGAAAATTTAATATTTAAACACAGATAATGATTAATAAAGGAGTTACTCTTTACACAGATTATTAATTTTTAAAAACACACAATGTTCAATAAGAATTGCTTTGAAAAATAGAATACGTTTTTAGATAAAATATATTTTTAATTAACTTCAATTTACTTCAGTTAATTTTTAAATTTTATTTTTAACTTGACAAAAATTTACTTTTAACATATACATTTTGTTTGCTAAACACAAAGTATATTTTAAGTGAAAATGATTCGAAATAAAAGTCTATCACCTCAAATAAAAGTCATTCCAGTCAAAATAATTTCAAATAATTGTAATTTCAGCAAAGGCCCTTTCAAATAAAAGCAATTTGAACGAAAAGTAATTTTTAAAGTAAAATTATTTTAAAGTATCAATAATTTAAACTAAAACTAATTTAAAGTAAAAATAATTTCAAATAAAAATAATTTAAAGTAAAAATAATTTAAACTAAAACTAATTTAAAGTGAAAATATGTAATTTTAAGTGAAAATAATTTTAAGTAAAAATAATTTAAAGTAAAAATAATGTAAAGTAAAAGTAATTTAGACTAAAAATAATTTAAAGTAAAAGTAATTCAAAAAAAAAATTAATTCAAAGAAAAAAGTGCAAGGAAAAGTAATTTGTGCTGTAACGAAAAATAATTTGAAAATAGCAATTTAAAAAAATCATTTTAAATAAAAGTCATTTAGTATGCCATGTTAAATGTAAAATAAATAAAGTGTCATGTTAAATGAAAGTCATATTACATTAAAGAGACGATTTTTAAATATAGAATAAAGTTTTCATTAATATCAATTTTCTTGTCAGTTATATTCATTCAATGATCCTACACTCGCTTCCTTTTTTTGTAACTGATCGACATGACTTGCAAAAAACAAAGATTTACTCTTGAGGGTCTAAAAAGATCCACTGTAATGTTAAAAACAAACATGAATCACAAAAACTAAATATTTTTATTTTCAACAGCTTAAATTCCGGTCAATTATCAGAAATTACATTCATTGGGATAAAACTGTTCCAAATTGATCATTTTATTGATGACTCAAAAATTATTTTCAACATAATTAGCAGAATTTACAAGATCATTAAAAAAATGTCAATCTAACAATTTGTGAAATAATTCAGTGAACAATAGTTTCTTTTTATTCTCGGTTTTTAAATATTCATATATTATGTCTCTGTTTATAAATATTAATCTTTTATTTCATTTAATTTATATTTTGTCAAATTTGATAAGATACATTTATTTGCATTGATTAAAATTGATTTTACATCACGTTGATTTTATTAATTTTAAATTGTTCTTGCTTTTTACATTCTTTGATTTTTGTTCACATAGTTTTAGATTTCTTTTTCTTTATAATCTTTAATTTACGTTTTTATTTTATTTTTTCATTCTTTTTTAATTTTTTTTTTATTCTTTTAAAAAAAAAATTTAATTCTTTTTGCTTCCTCATAGGGAAGCATTGTTTTTTTTTTTTTAATAATCTTTGATTTACGTTTTCTTAGTTTTAGATTTATTTTCATATATAAGCAATCTTTTACGTCCGGCAATAAATCATTTTTAATGCTCTTTTAAAAATACACTTAATTTTGTTTTAGTTTTTTATTTATGTATTTTACGTCCGTCAATCAACGAATTTTAAGATTCTTTCGAAAAAACAATTTTTGTTTAATTTATCTTTCTTTTCGTTCTCAATTTTTTTTACTGTTATTATTTTATTATTTATTCGAATTATTTTGTTCTCATTATTTTTTCTTATTTTTTAGTCTGCAAACAAAAAATGAAATAATAATAAAGTACAGAATATGCGTTTCTTTTTGAGTGGGAAAAATGTAAAAACTAGTGTACAATGGATAAATAAATAAATAATAAAACAGATGAAATGACAATGAAATAAAATATTTTACAAAATATTTATAATTTGCAAAATTACTATTCAATAAATTTAGCAAATTGTCACATCAAATTTTCAAATATAGTCAAATGTCAAAGAAATTCTAATTGCAATGTCTCGATTAATTCTTTAACAATTTCGAACTCAGGAAGTTAATATCAAAAGTGGCCCAGAATTCAGACTCAAGAAATTCGAGAGTCCTGAATCTACTTCGAGAGTAATTTCCGGTGTCATGTTTTGAATTTAGTTTCTGGAGCTTCTGAAAGTTTCCGGTTGCCTTAATCGATAATGCTCGCAGTTTCTTTAACAAACTTGTAAAAAATCTTCAAACTTTTTTTTGCCATAAACGACAATTTTCTTAATCCGTATTAAAAACTAACGGAACAAAATGTTCACCTCTTTTATAACTTTCGTCAATTTTTATTTTAAAGATTAAACTGAAGAACTTTTTTTTTAATAAAACAACTTTTGTTACTAAAACAACTTTTTTTATTAAAACACCTTTTTTACTAAAACAACTTTTGTTACAAAAACACCTTTTTTTCCTAAAACAACCTAAAACAACTTTTTTTTACTAAAACAACTGTTTTTACTAAAGCAACTTTTTTTACTAAAGCAACTTTTTTTGCTAAAACAACTTTTTTACTAAAGCAACTTTTTTTTTATTAAAACCATTTTCTTACAAAAAATGTTTTTTGTAATTTTTTGAATCAACGAATCTTTGATTGAAAACCAAAAAACTATGTAAATAAAAAAAATTGTAAACTACAATTCCATTTCAAAAAGTTTAATAACTTTTTTAAATCCAAAAGTTAAACATTTTTTGTATTCCAATTTCGTGTCGATTTAAAATATTTTTGTTTTTATTAATTTATTTAAATATTATTAATTTATTTACATATTATTAAAATTATTTAAATTTTAGTCGTTGTTTTTTTATTTTTTGAGTTTCTTAATAAAAAATGTGTATCTTCCTCGTAGAGAAAGCTTTGTTAATATATTTTTTTATTTAGTTTTTTGCGTTTAAGTTCTTTATATTTTGATTCAATTAAAATGCCAGAACTGATTAATTTTGATGGGGATTTAATTTTTGAGTGTTTGGATTAGAAAATATTAGATTTTCGCTCTCCTTTTGGGAAAGAGAGTGTAAAAAAGGTACCACGTTTGCTCATGGTGGAAGTAGATAAAAGGGAACTTGGACAATAAATGTCAATTAGGCAGCACTGGTGCTGTGATAATTCAAAGGAACCCGCTTCGCTTCATTTATTGTTAGTCCGTTTATATATGGTGGAGTGTTCGTCACGAAGACACAGTAATCTCTCTATTTTTCAACATCTTTTGAGAAATTTCTTTTTCCCTTACTTTTTGCCCAGGTAAATATTATTCAACTCCATTAGAGTCAATTAAAGCGGATTTTCCAAGCATCTCTTAACTTTATTTCAAGTGCAGTAAAACCTCATTCTTAGTTTTCAATTTCAAGAATTTACAAAAGAGAAATTAAAAAAGAATTTAATTCTTTAAGCAATTTTTTTGCAATTTTAAACGTGTATTTTATTTTGAAAATTGTCAGTTTGTAAATATATAACAATTTTTAATGATAATTGTAAATAATAACTAAATAATAACTGTAAATAATAATAGTAAATAATAATTGTAAATAATAATTGTAAATAGTAATTATAAATAATAATTGCAAATGATAGCTGTAAATAATAATTGTAAATAATAATAGTAAATAGTAATTGTAAACAATAATTGTAAATAGTAATTATAAATAATAATTGCAAATAGTAAATAGTAATTATAAATAATAATTGCAAATAGTAAATAGTAATTATAAATAATAATTGCAAATAGTAAATGGTAATTATAAATAATAATTGCAAATAGTAATTGTAAATAGTGAATAGTAAAATAAATGGACAAATTTGTGAATAGTGTTTTATTTTTAAACTTGTATTATGTTTTTGTAAATTGTCTTTTATTTTTCTTTAATTTTATTTTGGTAAATAGCATTTTATTTCTGATAGTATTTTAATTTTAATAAATTATATTTTATTTTTAAACTTGTAAAATTATGTTTTTATGGATTGTATTTTATTATTAGTTTTCGTTAGTAAACTAATTTATAGTTAAATAGTTATAAAATATTTGTTGTTATAACATATATTAATTTTATACATTGTATATTATTAGGTTTACATTTTATTTTACAGTACGTAAATACGAATGGGCATTTTCTTTTGTTGCCCGTAAATATATATTAATAAATAAATATTATTAAAATTGCATTTTATTATTTGAATTGTATTTTATTATTTAAGTTTTATTTTATTATATTAAAATTGTATTTTATTTTATTATTAAAATTGTATTTCATTTTTGCAAATTAAAATAAAAGAATATTTTTTCGAAACGTGAAGATATTTAAACAAATTATAATTATAAAAATTGGCAGAAGATAAAAAAGTTTCGAATGAAGAGGTTCAACTGTATCTGATCTCGGATGAAGAGAAAAAATCTTTCAACTTTATTGACAAATTGTCATGAGAATTATTATCCATCAAATTGATAAGATATCGAATTTTTTGATAAAGAGATTATCATCGAGAGTAAAATTCCTATATTTCTGACATCCCTCCTATTTTACTAAAAATGATCTTAAAATATTTTCATCCAACTTTAAAATACTCCAAAAATATAATTTCTTATGTTCATTTTTTCGATCTCGAATATTTTTTGAAATTAATTAAAGTTGAGAATGAAGTAAAAGATAAACACAATTAAAAATAAATCAATTAAAATTGTTATTTGCTAACAAAATAATAAATAGTAAATTTGCTATTTAAATAAAAATTTATATTTTTATTTACACCTTCCTAAGATCACTCAATTTCCAATATATACTAAACAATTACGGAAGGAGTAAACTCCAATCATAAAATTGTAATTAAATTAAATAAATAAATTAAATTGAAAATAATTGAATTAAAATTGTAATTAAATTGTAATTAAATTGTAAATAAATTAATTTGTAATTTAATTAAGATTGTAAAAAATTCGTTATAAGAAAATTACAGCGAATTTAAATCTTTGATGAGAATAAAACGAATCTTTTATTTCTGTCTGTCACGTTGAATAAAATGATGATTCAAGCTTTTATCACATTTGTCTTTTATCCTTTGTGAAAGAGCAAATTTACATTTTTTTCTCTTTGTTGTGAAAGTAAACTATAAAAGGTGCTTGGGAAGTTGCTCGTAAATTTTGTAATTATTAAAGTAGTCGTAATTCATACAAGTGGTTCTTGATTATTGGCTATTCAAAGTTTCGCCGACAAAAGTTGTTTTACATATTAATTTAAAAATTGTTGTAAACATAGAGAAATCGAGTGTACGTCCGATTTTTAAACATATATTTAAGTACTTTCTTTTTTGCTAATTCTCCACATTGGTAATTAAGTATTTACGTTTTTCACCTCTTTTATGAATTCTCAATATTTCTTTTAAAAGAAATATTTATTTCCAATTTAACATTTTTGTTGTAATACAAAAAATGCAGTATTTTATTTAAAATTATTTTTTATTTACTTTTTTTTATTGATTTATTTATTTTTCTTGCTGGTTTATTTTTATTTATTCATTTACATGTTTAATCAGTATATATAAACGAGTAAATAAAAATATTTATTTTGTTTTTGTAGTGTTATTTATATGCCAATTAATTTTCTAGACAACTGACTGATTATTTGGAGTGTAAATGAATCTTGTGTTATTAAAACAGTATCTTTTACCAAAAATACAATGTCGGATTTTCTTGTAAAATTGTCACAATATTATTCGTTCTTAAAGAGAAAGGAAGCCAGATAAATGTTTGTTAGTCTCTTTTTGTAATTTAAAATCCCGTAAGAGTCCAAAGTCCACTTTCTGCAGTCAATGACAGACTATTTTTAATCAGCAAATATTCTAGTTTAAACATAATAGATATCTTAAGTCGTAAAAATAATCCTTTTCCTTAACAATCTTTAGTCATTTTATTTTTGCAATTTATTTTCTTGCTCATCCTTTTATTTGAATATTTATCTTCAAATCAAGCAGCTTTTATAATTCCATATAGTAAAAATCACGATTTATGTTTAGAAGAATGATTTCTTTTTAGAAAAATGCTTCTTTTAGAAGAATGCTTCTTTTATAAGAATAATTTTTCTTTAAAGAACGCGAAAGTTTTTTGGGGATAACTTGACATTTCATTATTTACTTTTTTGGGAAACGCATTTAAAATATATGTAAAAATTAAATAGACTCTTTAAAATTGAAAGAACAGAACAGAAAAATAATTATTACTCAGCTGATAATAATTATGTAATGCTTTTTTAATGCAAAGAAATACCTCATTTTCATTCATAATTATTTCATTATAAATTATCATGATAGAGAAAAGCATTAATATTTTTTTTGAAAAAATATACTTAGACATTATTTAGAAAGATAATTTTTACACCAATAAAAATTACAAAGTTATTTTAACGCTAGAAAATATTTTTACTATTTGTTTTTCGAATACTTTGTTTAATTTTTATAGCAGTATTATTATATTTTAATTTGTAGTTTAATTTATAATTTAATTTGTAATTCAGTTTGTAATTCAGTTTGTAATTCAATTTGTAACTTCATTTTAATTTAATGTGCAATTTAATTTGTAATTTAGTTTGTAATTTAATATGTAATTTAATTTTAATTTAATGTGTAATTTAATTTGTAATTTAATTTTAACTTAATTTGCAATTTAATTTTAATTTAATGTGTAATTTAATTTGTAATTTATTTTGTAATTTAATTTGTAATTTAATTTGTAATTTAATTTGTAATTTAATTTTTAAATTCATTTTCTTATTAGAAGCAAATCACTGGATTAAAAATACATATTCCGATTTATTCATTAACTAAGATTATCATTGATTTATTGAGAAAATCAACGACAATTCTGAGAAATCAGATAAAATGGAAAACTAAAAACGATGAAAAAAGATTTGTATCTAATTTTAAAAGACACACGAGGCTCTTTGTTTTTAAAGTAAAAAAATAGTCTCAAATAGGAATTTTAAACTCATTATCATACGAGACCGAAAAATTTGATGGTTCATAAACCAAACGGATTAAATTAAAACTCGTTGTAAATTCTGACTTAATTTTCAGGAAGCGCTTTAATTATTCAAGCATTTTCAAATGCTAATTAGCATTGAAAGACAGAACTCAATTTGAATTGGAGCGAAAGGCAATTTGTAAAATTGAGAATCAAATTACAAATCTATTCAATTCCTGATTTTATCACACATACATGAATAATTTTAATTCATTAAATCAAAAACAATCAATCCTAAAATCAAGAAAAGTAAATAATTAACAAGAAAAGTGTATCTTTTTCAGTTGACTAATTAGTCGTATTTAAGATCCATAAAAAAGCGGAGCAGCTTTTTAATTTTAGAATCAACTATCAACAATTTTTACTATCGAGTGATAATTTCGGCAAATCATAAAAAACAGAACACAAGCAAAGTGAAAACGTAAAAAAAGTTTCTACCAGTCTTTTCATTAGCTTTCCAAAAATTAACAAATTTTAAAAAGCAGACACAAAATTCTTTTAAAAATAAAAAGCA
The DNA here is from genome assembly GCA_011057455.1 of Ganaspis sp. Gsp50. Lineage (NCBI taxonomy): Eukaryota > Metazoa > Arthropoda > Insecta > Hymenoptera > Figitidae > Ganaspis > Ganaspis sp. Gsp50. The sequence continues at coordinate 19,437 of WNHD01000999.1, forward strand.
AAAAAATTCGTTATTGAAGAACTTGAATAATTAATTCTTGCCTGATTTCCGAAGAATTTTAAACAAATTAAAAAGACCTTTCAAATCTTGGGAAAGAGTGGTGGAGAATAATTAAAAGCGGCTGATGGTTAAGAGCAAAAAAGAGCCTCGGAGAGCAATGTTTTTTATCGGTTTATTGCTGAAAGGGGGATAAAATTGCAGACCTCAGAATTGGAATTAATGATTCTAATCGCGCTTTTCTTTCTGCTTACAGCATCGTCAGCATTAATTCTCAAAACAGAGGCAGAAGAAAATCGTTTGTCCAGTCTGTCTGGAGACAACCTAGGTTCAGAGGTGAGCAGAGGTGTCGGATTCGAAAACGCAGTCGCAAGCTTCTCAACTCCAGTTATGGATTCGGCGCAACCAAACATGTTGAAGGAGCCGGACTACGTCGTAGGTCAGTGTCAATCATTATTAAAATTCCATTAAACTTTAAGTCAATTTGTCTCTCTTACTTCAAAATTGTCTTCTTGAGTCCTAAATCACTTCCTTGAGTCCTAAATCACCTCCTTGAGTCCTAAATCGCCTCCTTGAATCCTAAATCGCCTCCTTGAGTCCAAAATCGTCTCCTTTAGTCCAAAATCATCTTTAGTGTTTTCCATTTATTCATTTTTACTTTTAGTTTGTCTTTCGACAGGTTAAAAATCTGTAGCTCCAAGTGTTCAAAATTGAAAAGGATTTGTGTGAATCGTGGTCTATTTTCTGAAAAAAAGAGATAATTAGTGAAATGAAAAAAGACTCAAAAGAAAGAAAATAAAATCAAAAAGAGAAATGAAATTTTCGTAAGAGAAAATTAGTAAACAAGTGTTCAATGAAAAGTTTAAAAGTAAAAAAAGTTTAAAAATTTAAAAATTAAGTAAAATAAAAAAAAAACTTTTTCTAAAGTGCAAAATCGGTAAACAATAAGCAATAAATACAAATAAACAGTTACCGGTAAAGAACATCTTCGTTTGCCGATCACTGTTGACATTTTCACTTTTCCAATCCAAAGTTTTTCATAAAGTTGATTAAGCATTGTAGGTCTCGATTTCAACCCTTGGATTACATTTAACTTAAATTCTCCTTGCCAAGTTAAAGATACCGATTCACTGAACCTGTAAAAACAATCATTTGCTAATTATTCATGCTTTGATGTGCGACAAAAAAAACAAGTTTATAACCTCTCGAAATTTTTGAAGTTTTCAGAAATAATTAGAGCGGAACATAAGAAACAGCTGCCAAATGCACTTTGAGTCGACACTATTTATCTTGTCTTGGCGTGTAATAATTTCAGAATCGGTTCTAGAGTTAACCAGTTAATTGTTGGTCGTTTTCATTCATGCCTAACCATTTTGCACATTATGTATTCACAACTAGAATTTACTACATTCCAAGATATCAGGATAAGGTGTCGTTCGTGTTAGTGAATATCAAACGAATACTTATCCGTTTCCTTGCACAAATGACTCATGCATATGCATAAGAACTGAGACTTATATGTTTGCAATTTGAGGAAACGACCAGAAACATTTGTTTACATTTACGGTTTATCTTAACACGGCTCATGAATTTGCAGATTTTTCTTTTTTTGAAAAAAATAACTTTTCCAATAGTTTACTGACTGATAACAAATCTTTTTTAGTATCAAACACACTTGTTAAAAGAATATCAGATAAAAAATTCTTCCGTTATCGGTAATGAGATAAAAATTTTAGTTTACTACCGGGGATGCTTTTTTATAGTTGACCGCTTAGATAAAATTTTGTGGACGTAGAAACTATTAGTTCCCTGTCAGACGAGTTTTCTCATTAATCTTCTATTAGTCCTTAGATAAATTACTGTCAAATTATCTCTGCTAATTGCTACTAATTTACTACTATCTGCCAAAAATTTTCTTTCTATCGTGTTTCTAGCGAAAGAATTTTCCAATGTAAGATAACCTCAAAAAGATTGTTTGTCGATTGTCGCAATTTTACTTGAACACGAATCAAAGACTGCTTAATGTATGGATTTTAAATGAAAAAGAGGTTAATAAACTTCCAATTTTTGTAGAATTTTCAGTTCCAATCTTGGTAAATTATTTAAAAACGTACTTTTAAGTTTAAATATACAGCATACAACAGAATATATATGTAATGTAAACCGCTGTCATATTTGATGTAGTTACAAAGCTTACCGATAGAGGCGCGGAGGTCAATAATCCAAACAAAAATTTCATTGGTGGAATTCAAAATTTTCAAATTTAAATTTTTGAATTTGAAAATCAGCCAATCAGACCATTCTTACTTGTATTTATGAATGAATGGAATTCTCGACCTACATTTAATCCTTTCTACTACGCGTAGTAAATTCCCGGAAGTGAGTAACAGGTGCTATTGGCAGTTTCATTTATAAAAATATGTGCATAAAAGGCGGCAAATTCAAACTTTAAAAACTTAATAAACAGAAAATAACAATATAAGAAATTATTATTTTTATTAATAACAAGAGTCAATTAAATGTCAGTAATATATGCTGAAAATAGAACTTATGATAATTTTACAATAAAATAGTAGAATTTCGAAATAATTTGAAAAATAAGTAAGCACGATAAATGTAAAATGCGTAAAATAATGAAATTGTTTAAATAAAAATGAACATACTTTGGTGAAACAATAATTAATTTAATATTAATAAATTAATAATTATTGTTTACATAATAATTTTCAATAGAATTGAATAAATAAATAAAATTATATACAGTCGACTCTCGATAATTCGTAGTTGAAGGGACCGAGCAAAAACTACGAATTACCGAGCGTTTCGAATTACCGAGCGTTTCGAATAAGGAGATGGGGTAGTTCAGGTTATTGAAAGTAAACACATAGGTTGACATGTATATAATTATTCTCCTGTATTAAAGCAATTTGATGAAATCAAAACATGTTAAAGAAAATCTGTTATTTTTGTTTGTTTAATTAATGAGAGTCTAGCATTGTCAAG
>WNHD01001000.1:0-33455 GCA_011057455.1 Ganaspis sp. Gsp50
TAAAGCAACAACTTCATGCACCAGAATACCGGAAGTATTGTCTTTTAAAAGAAAAAACTTATGTTATTGTTGAAACTTACTAAAAGCGTTCGGATTTACTCCGGCTGACCCTATTTAAGAATTTAAGTATTTAATTTAAGTATTTAAGAATACTTAAAAGTACTTAAATATATTACTTATAAAAATATTAAGTTTATTAAAGAATACTTCAGAATATCTAAGAATATCTAAGAATATCTAAGAATATCTAAGAACATTTGAGTATACTTAAGAATAATGCTGAATGTGTTTATATATTGTGGAATATTATGTGAAAAAGTTTTCCGAATACTGCGAATATTGAATATCGGAATATCTACAGAATATTCGAGAATATCTTGCAAGTGTACGAAGAATACTTTAGTTGACGACCCCTCGTTTATAAACGAAAAAACGTTGTAAAAAAGCTGTACAAACTGAAAGCTAATTTTATTTTATTTATTTAATTATTGTTGTAATATTTATTTACTACAGTGGGAAAAAAGTTTGCTTAAATCAAACAAATATTTATTTGACATATGGTCTAATGTTTGTTTAAATGAAGCAAATATTTCATATGCGATCTAATGTTTATTCAAGTCAAACTAATATTTCTTTGATTCAAAACAATTTTGTTCATTTTAAACAAACAATTTGTTGCAAAATGTTATTCTTCTTTGTAGTTTATTAGAATTAAACATGAATTTAATTGAATCAAACAAAATTAAATAAGCATTTGTGTGACAAATATCAAATAAATATTTGTTTGATTTAAACAAAAATTTTTCTGAGTGCAACTTTGAAAACTGAAACTAAATATTTAAGAGTTTATAAAAATATATCGAAAATTTATAAATAGAAAAAAAGTGTTTTTCTATTTTTTGTAAACGACAAGAAAACCTCAGCATCATGGAAAAATATCAAAAACTCGGAGTTTAAAGAATTTTTTAAAAAATTGAAGTTTGTGAAAAGTTTTATTTAAATTGGGATGAATTTTAAAAAAACTAGAAAAACAAAAAAAAAATAAAAACAAAAAAAACAAAATTTTCTCTTTAAAATTCAAGAAAATTTCGGGAAAAGTCGACATCAAATATTTACGGCTACCGTGTTTTTAGTAATTATTTCCAAATTGTTTATTTAATGTTAAAGTAAAAAATTTAAATCATGAATTCGAGGCGGAAAAATGATTAAATATTTGCAGATGTTTAATGTTTATTAATGTCTTTATAGAAAAAATCTATTTCTGTGTTGTACATTAAACTGAGGTGTCTCATTACTCAAGGCTTACAATCATCATGCAAATCATACACGAGTATTAATTATTCATGTGTTTCTATCTATGTACTGTAGGTTTTACACTCGTACTTAGCAAAACTTATACTTTCCCTCGAGAAGTTCCGTTTTACGTGTCAGAATCACTAGTAAAATATGAGTTGCATGTAGTTGAACAGGTGGCAATTACCACAAACTTTTAACAATGTGATAATTGCACTATTATATCTCAGTTAATTTTTATGAATATTTTTTACGTAACAAAAGTTTTCTTATTTGAAAATATTTCAAACATCCAATCTCTATCTTCTTCTTTGCTACTTCTTTGCTATTTGCTTACTTCTTTTTTTATTTGAAAATTTTTTTTATTTGCAAATATTTCAAACATCCAATCTCTACCTTCTTCTTTGCTACTTACAGAGTAAATACTAAGTTTGCAAAGTTTTATAGCTTTAAAGCAATCTGCTTAAAAATCAGTCTATTTTTTGCTTGAAAATAAGAGCGACAATCTTCGGTCTTAAAATCATACTCTCGAGGACTAAAATTCAGTTGTAATTTATTACAGGGAAATTCCTGGTTTTATAGATGTAATTTTAAATTGTAAACGCCTTCAGAATTTGTTTTTACTTTGTAACGTTATTTAAATTAAAATTATTCATCTTATGTTCTACAGAAAAGAGTTCAATTTTTTATTAATTATTATTTATTAATTATTATTTATTAATTATTATTTATTAATTTATAATTTTTCAATATTCAATAATAAATGAAAATTGAAATTGCAATATTTATCATAATGAATGGTGATTGAAATTAATGAAAACAACTGAGAATGAAATAGAAAGTTAAAGTCTTATGGGAATGAAATAGTTTGTATGACTTAAACAGTCCTTTTCAGAAATGAGTAAAATAATTTACTGGATTTTGTATTACAGCGTAACATATTTCTATGCTCTTAATTTGCTGTATAAACATAAAAATGCAGTGTTTTTCACACATCATTTATGCTCTAGAGGTAATACATTGCTCTAATAATTTTACGTGTATAAGCTTCTCGGAATTAACTGTTCATTTTTTTAGGACATAGTTGCGAACAAGACATTATAGTTGCTTGAAACTGTAATTTCGAATAAATTTGAATACAATTTCCGTTAACAAATATGATGACCAAAAACTACACGAAAAGACATTTTATTTTAATGTTTATTCAAATTAAATGAAAAGTTTATTACTTTTTAAAGTCGATGTATTCGAGATTCGAAGCTTAAAATCAATAGAGTCTATTTTAAAATCTTTCGAAAGAAATTGAAAATTTAATAGTAAATACCTAAAAATTTGAATTTGAATTTCGAAACGGAATGTATAGTGATTAAATTTTAATTTTCTTGGTAAAACAATTAAAAAGTGATTGTATTTATTTTTTAGTGCACATTTTGAGCATTCGAAAATTAGGTGTTGGATAATTTTGTTTTATTTTTCAATTCTAACATTATGTCGATTATTATATTTTTTATATTAGTAGTATATTAGTTTTTTTTATTTCATTAGAAATTACAATTTATAAATATTAATTTAATCATACAATGAAATAATAAGCACAGTAAGCGAATTATAAAACATTTAATTAATGCGCTAAATATCTTTATTTGAAATTTTGATTATTATTACGTATTTATTCGGAAAAACTTTTTATGTGTGAAATTTCATCCAATTTTCTGGGAGAAAGTCCCTTACGTTAATTTTACTTTCATTTTCTTTGATCTTGACCTTCCCATTGTATCATTTGTAATGTGTGCACGTGTGAATGGGAGATAATCTATTAACTAGAGTCAGTGTGAATTATATCATCATTGAATGATTACAGTTGCACGTAATCGACTTAACGTTATATGTATTAGTTGTAACATTATTTAAAAAAAATAACTCGTTCATTAAATTCGAATTTAAAATATCTTAAAACTATACATTTTTTGACATTCTTTTTTAATCTCATTACAATGAATACTGTGAAAATATGCTAATTTTTACTTGATAAAACGAAATTCTTGTTTTTAGTATATTTTTAAATTTTGGTAACAAGTTAAAAAAACAAAAATCTGAAAGTGTTAACAATTTGAACAAATTTGAAAACAAAATTAGCCCTTTTTACATTCTCATCAATAATGCACAGAAAAAAGAAAGTCTTAAACCGTTTTTACAATCAGTTAATTTTGTGGCTTAAAACAAGACTAAGTCATTTTTTGGTCTTAAAATCAGTCCAAATTGACACTCATGCAAACGGTTCCAGCCAAAAACGGGCTGAAAACAATACTTCTTTTTTTGAGTGTGAGAGTGTATTTTTAAATTAAAACTATTTAACCTAAAACTATAGTTTATAACTATTTTCTTAAGTAAATCGAGTTTAAAAACAATACTATCAATACTAAAATCCCGTTTTTAGATCTGAAGATAATACTTTTTTCATGCATAAAAATGATATAAAAGTATGAAAACTTAGAAATTAATGAATCAATTTCGTTGCATTTAATTTTGTCAGATTGAGAAATCCATTTCAAAGGTTTTCGTCCTTTGGTAGCACCGGAAATTTATTTCCAATACATTTATCTCATATTAGTGTAATGAAATATATTTCAATTTCCCGCGGCGAAAGGCAATAATTTTCTTTCATCTCGAGATTCCAAAAATGTAAAACAGTGTTAAAAAGAGATAAGGATCGTGAAATAAAACAAGAGAAGAATTACAAGATGCGTAGAAACCTCTGAAAGGTACAAGATAACAGATGCACCTATCCATATAACTTAGCCCCGAGCGAAGGGATCAACGTTTCTATGAGCCTCTAAAATTCTTCCGCGTTCATTGTCCGAACATAATGTGAAACATACACTTCTATCTTTCTGGGGATGTTACACCTTATGAGAACAAATCACCTCGGTTCTTATCTTTTTTGTCCATAAAATAGTAATAGATTGATAACAAAACTACTCTCTTAATTTGAATCAGTCGAATTTTGACTGTTATTCGTTTTAAAAGTGTACTTTAAAGTACTAAAAGGCCTAATTATATTCGAATCAAACATCCACTTTGTCCGAATGAAATATTCAATTTGTCCAAATGAAGCGCCCCATTTTATTTAAATTTTATTCAATTTCATCCACCACTCAGCTTACGAAACAAAACATCAATTTTTCGAAACGAAACACCCTATTTATCTTAGCGAAACATCCAATATATGTGACGCTCCACGAGAGAAGGGACCTTATTCGCTCTTGAGATAAGGTCCCTTCTCTCGTGGAGCGTCACATATTCAAAATTTGACTCAAGTTTGGATTTTATTAGATTTGAAACAGCAGACATCTAGTAATTTATAGCTACAACAGTGCTAATAATTTAAATAGTTAAATTCATTTTCAATTTAAATTCATTTCAATAGTTAATAATCAGTTAAAATCTGCTGATAACTAGTTAAAATATGCAGATAATCAGTGAAAATCTACTGATAAAATCTGCGAATTAGTAAAGATTCTTTCTAGTATCCAGTAGAATTTCAATGATTTTCAGCATAGAATTTATAAAAAACTGGATTAGTATAGGTTAGTTTTTGGTGCGTAAAAATTAGTAGATTTTTGTCCTTTTTCCTGAATCGTATTTAAAGAGGAAACTCTAATGGATTCAAACATCACTTGCGCCAAATTGCACCAAATTGATTTCATATCTAAGTCGTAAGCAATTTCGAATCTTATTTATCCGAATTTCCAATTGATTTAATCTTCGATTGATCCAAACTTCAATAGATTCAAACTTCAATAGATCCAAACTTCAATAGATCAAAATTTCAATAGATCAAAACTTAAATAGATCCAAACTTCAATAGATTCAAACTTCAATAGATCCAAACTTCAATAGATCCAAACTTCAATAGATCCAAACTTCAATAGATCAAAACTTAAATAGATCCAAACTTCAATAGATTCAAACTTCAATAGATCCAAACTTCAATAGATCAAAACTTAAATAGATCCAAATTTCAATCGATCCAAACTTCAATAGATCCAAACTTTAAACGATCCAAATTTCAATCGATCCAAACTTCAATAGATCCTAACTTCAATCGATCCGAACTTTAATCGAAGAGCAATTTCTGTTTCTTTGAATATCACACGATTCCAATTTAAATTAATTTGAACATTACTTGTTCACAATTTGAATTGTCTGTTAATTGAGATTGAAGAAAATTATTCGACATCCTATCTTGCTTTTTTAGGACAGAGAAAAGTCAATTACTGATTTGAGTGAACGTTTTACAATTAGGATTTTCAGGTGTATCATTTCCTGTATTTTCAACAATGGGAGGTTAAACTTCCGTCACAGAGATGTACAGTAAATAATACGTTTTGCGTTGTGTAAACGTAATACCATAGAGAAAGCTTTGGTCGCGGTCTTCTTGATTATTGGATCTGGGTGACCTGATTGTTTAGCCTCGCCGGACGGAGACTTCTTCGTCAACGTTCTCGCAAACTTGAAAAACCAGATTGCGTCTATCGAACTCTTTCACCTTTTGTAGAGATCACATGCTCCAGGTGCATCTGCTACTTCCGGAATTTCTTCCGCATAGGAAATTCAACTACTGTTTCGATTCAAAAAACAGAACATTCTAGATATTTTTTTTAAATTCAAATTTTAATTAATAGTAATTTTAAGAAATCTTCTGCAATTGGAGTTTTTGATTGAAATGTACTACTAAGTTTTACTATACTAATTTTACTGTCAGTTTTTGTAATTTATTACAATTAGCAAATTCTTACATTGAGCTTAAAGAGGCTGATTTATTTCATGCTGTAAATGACGCTAGACACGCAATACTTTGGCTGAATTTAGGATTTATTATATGCTTTAAGACAATTTAAGACTTTTTAAATGTAAGACTTTTTACAGTGCAATTTTAATTAAAACTCGCTAGAAAAATTAAAAACATCTAAGTTTTGGCTTTTTAGTGTTGCAAAAAATTATTGGTACTATTAATAAAGTAAATAGTGGATGAAAGGATTATTAGTTTTTTTTTTGGTTAAATTTACTTAATAGTTGGTCTCGAGTTAATTTTTCTAAAATATTTTTAGTAATCACTTATTTTTCACAGTGTCGGCTGAAATTTTATTTTATATTCTACTTTTTATTTTAAATCTAAGAATGCTTCAATTTTGTCAGAATTGGATTTAATAGAAGTTTTTTCCGAGTGGGCTCAAACAAAACTTTTTCAAAGATGCGTTTTAATAGACTTTGTACTTGAATAATATTCTTGATGCAAGAATAATAACTAAAACAAGTTCATTAAAGTATATTTTTCATTCCGTATATAATGAAAACTTAATGAAAGCTTTTCATTGTAACAAAAAGGGGCTTATAAAGTTCTTACAATTCTGAAGCAAAAATTATAGAAAAATAATAAAACAAAAAAAAATTATAGAAAAATAATAAAACAAAAAAAATTATAGAAAAATAATAAAACAAAAAAAATTATAGAAACTTAAATAAATTAAAGTTTTAGTCTTAAATTCAATCGATTTAGAACTGATTTAATTATAAATTATTTACCATTTAAACTATTGTAATGATTCTCAATTTTGATATAAAACACTAAATATTTATTTCTTTTAGTCGTTAACGTTTTGTAAGATTGTGTGAGATTTTTATTTTAGAGAAATTTAACGATTTCAAGGCAAGCGCAATTTCTCACGTAAATTTTCTTTTATACACTTTTTATGTGGTTTTTTCGATTCTTGTTGAACCGCCTCTAACACGTCAAGAGATAAAAAATGACTAAAGTGACTGGTTATTTGTCATTTGTGAATCTTCCTTTGTCAGCGTAGATAATTGATTGACAATAAATTACTAAAATTGATATAAATTGCAATCCATAAATCTGGGAAAATGTGTCCTAGAAACCGTGACATGTACAGTTTGGTTGGCTTACTGGTAGCAAAATCTTGCGATGCAAATAATATGACAATCATGAATTTTTAAACATTTCTATTACCGATAATATTATAGATTTTTTACACTGAAGCATTGATTATTAAATTGTATTTTAAAAGATTTTATTATTTGATAACATTTGTTGTCAGTTTTTTTATCTCCCAAACTAGACGGTCTATTATTATTAATTTTAATTATTAAATAAGTATTTAATTTCTATTTTATCATTTTTAAGCAATCATTTACACTAGTCTCAAGTGGAATTAATTTTAGTATTGAAAAAGTTTAATTTTAAGACTAAAATTACACAGAAAAAATAAAGTCTAAATTTAATCACACCTAGAAAGCTAAACAGACTAAAAACTAGTTCAGATTTTGGCTAAAAGATGAATCAAGTCAAGTTTTGGTCTTAAAATTAAACATTTGAGTATAAATTTTAGTCCAAGTGGACTAAAAACAAGACGAGTAGTTGAAATAGGAAAAACTCGTTTATTTAATAAATCAGCAACCGTTTTGACTAATTTTGAGTTTAGTGACTAATTCTTAGTAGAAAACTACAAATTCATTTTGTAAAGTTTACTAATGCTTAGGGTTGCAAATATGACTCGCTCTGAAGAAAGGGACCTTAGAAGCAGAAAGTGATAGGTTATGTTTGATGATAGTTTTTACTGGATTAGAGCTTCTTCTTTAATTATTTGCGATCAAAAAGAGGTTTTTACGAATATATTGTGTGCACCTACTATAAAGAAAAACTGTTTTCAGTTACAACTAATTAAAAAGGAAACATAAATCAAGTTAAAACTACCAACAAACATGACCTATAATCATTTACTTCTAAGGTCCCTTTCTTAGGAGTACGTTGCAAATTAATTTGAAGTTCTCTATTGAGTATTAATCACTATTAACTAAAAGTTAGTCATTATTGACTAAAAATTAACCACTGTTGACTAAAAATTAGTCATTATTGACTAAAAATTAGTCATTATTGACTAAAAATTAGTCACTATTGACTAAAGATTAGTTACTATTGACTAAAAATTAGTCATTATTGACTAAGAATTAGTCACTGTTGACTAAAAATTAGAAATAACAATTATTAATTCATTAAATAAACGAATTTGGTCCTGTTTCAATTAGTTAAGACTCAAAAGTGACTAATTCAGATTTAGAGAGTAACTTATTTTTTTTTCTAATAAAGAATTTGATTGTCAGACACAGTGAAAGTAAAGTCTAACACAGAAAAAATAAAGTCTAAATGTAATCACACCTAGAAAGCTAAAAAGACTAAAAACTAGTTCAGATTTTGGCTAAAAGATGAATCAAGTCAAGTTAAGACTTATTTTTTTCTGTGAAAAATACTGACAAATTAACTCTCTAAATTTGAATTAGTGAAAAGTTGTCCACCAATTTGAATTAGTAAGCATTTTAACTAGTTTTTACTAAAATTTTACAATTTGATTTAGTCGTTTCTACTAATTTTGTAGTGGAAGATTACTAAAAGTTAGTAAAAGTGCTTAGTAATTCAAGTTGGTGGACGTCTTTTCACTAATTCAAATTTAGAGAGAAGAGAAAACCAATTGCAATTTAGTCTAATTTTTGTCTTGAAATCAGTCTGTTCATTTATCGTTTTTAATTCTGTTAGTCATACTCGCTTTGAGAAAAAACAAGTCTTAAACTATTTACGTCTTAAATTCAGCCAATGTATATTTTAAGTCTATCCTTGCCTACGCGGTCTTAATTCATTTACGCCTTAAATTTAGCTGCTTTGAGCTAAAAGTAAGACATTGTTTCTAACAAATAGTGGCAGTGGCGAAATTCATTTCAAATCGAATTTCAAGTAGATAAATTTAAACATCACATTATTATGACAAGGCCTCCTTTTTATATTATAATATTAACATAATGTTTATGTTAAATTAATATTTGTTATTTATTCATTTAATTTAAATAAAATATAAGCGTATTAGAAAATGGAGTAAAAGTGAATGAAAAATGTTTTAAATTTAAAATAAAATTTGCGAAAATGACTTTATTGATGGATAAGAGAATATGAAATATTTTTAATAAGGCGAAAAAGGAATAAACTTGCAAGGCGGTAGAGCATGCTAAATAATTTTCCGTATCGAAGCGTCTCGTTATTCTGATGGGGCTGAAGTCATTGGGACTAAAGTAGCTTTCTCTAGCCTCCTTTGTAGCAAGCTTATCCGTGGGCGGCATGTATTGATTTCGATCGCGCCCTGATTCAGTGAAACGGGCCATCGATTGCGTGATCGATCAGCATTAATAAAATATCAAAGGCCGTGTGGATCGCTACTAAAAGCATCCTTCTTAGGTCATTGATTAACTACTCATAATGAATGAGTTTAAACCCGTTTACTATCTTATCTCGACTCTCAAGTATTAGACAAAGCTGATTAAATTATCTACCTTCGATTATTTATCTCGGAGTAACTTACATTTTCAATATTAGGCTTATTAACGGTATTCCTTTTCTTTAAATTGTAAATTTATCCAATTGTGTTAAAACAATTATTAATTAAATTAATTAGTTTGTTTTAATTGATCAATTAGATTAAAAAAGACAAAATTAAATTTTGTGTTTCGCGAAATTTAATTTTATTGAATCAATATGCCAAGGTTGAATCAAGACCTTGACTCCTTGTCAAGGTTAATCAAAACTCATTATGGTTACATAATCACTTTTGTGAGAGAATCTAAAATCAAGTCCTGGGGAAAATTATTTACTGTTAGTATAATTAGTTTATTGAAGTGGAGAATAATTATTCTCATTATTGCATGCGAAAATTTATAAGAATGAAAATGAAATGAAAACACCGGAAGGTTGAAGTTTATTATGTTGTTGATAATACTAATACTAAAAATGATAATAATAATACTGATACTAATAATAATAATAATAATGATAGTAATAATAATAATAATAATAATAATAATAATAATAATAATAATAATTTAATAATAATATTAATAATAATAAAAAAATGATAGTGTATTATAAAATGACGTTTTCAAATTCTTAGTAGTTTGATCATTCCAATGTATTATTATACTGTTTATAATCATTTTTAGTAAAACTTTAATACTTTATTTGCTGGTTTTTACTTTGTTTATTTATTTTTTTTATTAACATTCACGTGAAAAGTGAGATATAAAGTTTTTATGACGCAAGTGAGAAGTATGACATAAAAAAGAAACTGACAACAAAACGTTGAGGGGAGATATTTTCTAAATTCTCATTCAGAATACGGCTTAAATTGCCATGCATATTTCATAAAAATAAAAAAGTATATTCTTATGGGGACTTTTGCATTAGAAATAAAATATTTATGAAGCAGATATTGGAAAATAATTTTTCATATTTTCAATATTTTATATTCTTGTCACATAAAAAAGTACTGAACACGTGTAATAGTTTTTTTTTTAATGGAAATGTGTTTAAAAAAATTCGAAAATTTCAAAAGCATGTAGAATTGAAATTAAAATATTAAATTTAACTATTTTTAAAGCAAAATGTGTGGAAATGTTTAATGGAATTGGAAGTATTTAAGCAAAAAAATAAGTTTGATCTGGAACATTTTTAATGTAAGTAGGAAATTTGAAATTCTGTGAGAAATTTTGATTTACAATTTTTTCAAACATAATAACAAAACAATAAAACATAATAACAAACATAACAAAAAATAATGTTAAATATGCCCCTACTATTTAATCCCGGGTAGAAAAATTTCGTGGCGCTAGCTAGCAGCGCTAGATACATTGCAATTTTGCATACAATCTAGCGCGCTGCTAGCTAGCGCCACGAAATTTTTCTACACGGGATTCTGTGGTTAAATCAACTAGAATTTTGGTTACTCTCTACATCCAAATAAGTTAGTTTTCACTTATTTTAAGTCAAGTCTTCCATTGCATTTAAAATAAGTGTTTAATTTCAAAATAAGTTAATTTTCACTTATTTTAAGATCAGAGGAAGGCTTGACTTAAAATAAGTTAATTTTAATTTATTTTAAGTCCAGAGGAAAACTTGACTTAAAATAAGTTAATTTTCACTTATTTTAAGTTCAGAGGAAAACTTGACTTAAAATAAGTTAATTTTCACTTATTTTAAGTTCAGAGGAAGACTTGACTTAAAATAAGCTAATTTTCACTTTATTTAAGTTTAGTGGAAGACTTTTGACTTAAAATAAGTGGAACCTCACTTATTTGAATTTAGAGAGTAAGTTAATCAGATTGTTGTTAAGTTAAGCAGAATTTTTGTTAAGTTAGCCAAAATTCTAGCTAACTTAACCAGAAAAAATAGTAAGAGAATATTTAACATTATTTTCTGGTTAAATTAACCAGACACTGTTTTCAGTGAAGTGTTTTTAATCACGATACTTCAATTTTGCAGATTCAGTTGCTATCGCTAAAAAACTTTGGTATAACTTTTTAAAAAATTTTTTTTTTCATTGATTCGTTGACAATGTCAATTGGGCCCAGTCGAATTCTTTGGAATATGCTGTCTTATTGTAATTCATAGATTTATGAATTGTTAATTTTTACATTCTCATCAATAATGAGAAAGTATTCAAAATGTGCGATTTTTTTATATTCGAATTAACCAATTTTACGAAGGATAATTCAAAGTGTAATTATTGATTGTTTTTAATACAAAAATTGCCCAAAGCCAAATTGTATGATGAAGAAATTAATCGAATAAATTAACATTTGGGTTTAATTTCGACGCTGTGTCAACAACCTGGGACAAAAATAAGTTCATAAACGGAGAGTTAATTACATGATTTGGAATATAAGGAAATAAGTGGTATTTACCGTAAATCGATGTTAATAATCTTATTCCGTGTTTAAAAGGGCCGTATCATAACGTTAGAACGATTTACGTATTTGTATCCAATTTTTGATTCCACAAAATCCTGGACAATTTCCTTTTTTAAGAAGCGATTTTCACTTTTTCTCAAAACGATTCTTTTTCCTTCAACACTCGACACTGCAATTCTAAATAACAAAATAGTGTCTCTAAAGAGTAAAAAAAAATTTTCAAATAACTTGGCGAGTGACGTTAAAAATAAAATTGAAATCACTCGCCAGGAGTGTGCCACTGATAACCAAGATCACACAACGATCGATCCGGTCGACCGGCACCGACGACCTCGCGACCAGATGAGATCCTCGAGCGATCTCGTCTTCTCGATAGTTTTGATTGTACCGGCCCGATCACTATCTATACTATTCATCCATCCATCCATCCATCCGGCTAGTTAAGAGGATGGTACCTGTCTGCCAGTGTGACTCCATGGCATGTGCTTGGAATTGCATGGCTAAGTCATAAGCGGGGCCTCGATTGGTGGTGGTGGTCATGGTGGCGATGCTCATGGAGGTGGAGGAAAAGGTAGACTCCTTGAGGACCAGAGAAGATCACCAACAACTCATAGAGAAAGAGGAGAAAGAGAATTGCCGGAAAAAAGAATGAGAAGAAGTTGAAAAAATGCTGAGAAGGAAAAAGAAAGGAAGATTGGGCCTTGGGTGGGGAGAGGAAGAGGGCCGTGCCAGGGTGAGGAGGAGAAATCAAAGTGGGCCACTGGCCAGGTCACGTGGAGGAAGGGGTCCAACGTGTACGACATCGACACACTGTCCTACTCATCGCCTTTACTTGGCGGTACTTCTTCCTTCTGTCCATTCAGGAAAAGCTTCCCCAATATCTCCCAACCATTCGAAAGGAAACAGTTGCCGTAAAATTGATTGCTCATTTATGGTCATTTATTCTCTCCTACCTCACAATTCGTAATTTTCACATTTTTACCTTTGACTTGCTATTTGCGAAACAATGAAACGGGAATAATTGCCTTTTTGTTGGTATTTTCTACACGGAAGTTGTCATAAAAGAATAATGGTTTCTAATTCGTTAAAACGTGGAAAAAATTCATGAGTTTATTGATGAGTTTCTTTTTGAAAATTTATTTACTGGGTACAGTCATTGTCGTGTTCTGAAAAAGTCGATTGAGAATGACATGATTTTTTTTGGATTTTTTAAAACTGCGTGGAAAAAAATTCTTCGTTTGAGTATATTTATTTATTCATATTTTCTTGAATAGGGTAGCAAGGGAAAATTCTTCTCAGACTGAGTCGGACCCCTTTAATTTGAGGGGACAAATCCTCTCGAAATTATTTAAATACTCTTGGATTGAGAGGATTCCAATCGGTTTGAAAAGATCCCATTCGGTTTGAAAAGATTCCATTCGGTTTGGGCACTCAAAAAAATTTGTGTTTAAATTGAACAAATTTTGTTTGAATCAAACAAATTCTATCTTTGATATACGGCCAAACGAATGTTTGTTTCATTCAAAAAAATAATTTTAGTTGAATTTTGTTTAAATCAAATAAATGATTTGTTTGAATGGAACAAATTTTTCATAATTTTTTTATTTTTATTCACATTTATTTATTTTTATTCAAATTATTGTTTATTTATTTATTTATTCTTTTAAGAAGAAATAACACGGGCAAAAGCCCAAAGTATACATAAACATTCACTTATTTATAAAAATTAGGTCGCATTATTGTTTATATCGGAAAATAACAAATTGCGCAATTTGGAGATGAAATTTTCGAGAACACTCTCAAAAAAGTCAATATCATCACTTAGTAAATTATTATAATATAATTTATAATAATATAATATACAATTTATAATGTAATAAATTATAATTTTACTATTATGTTGTTCATTTAAAATATTCATTTTTAATATGTAAGCTAAAACAGAAGAATCATATTATAGAAAAATCTACCGCGATGGAGACTCGAACTTTCGCCCATAAGATTCACAACAAACCATCTAATCCACGAGGCCATCGTAGGAGATGGAAATCACTTTATTTTTGCAACTTTTAACTTAGAATAGGAGTATTTTATTGAACCAAATTTTTTCTTTAAATTAAACAAATCTTGTATTTGTATAAAACAAATTATTTCTTCAAATAGAAGAAGCAAAAGTTTTTAATTTTTTTTGTATCAAATAAATATTTATTTAAATCAAACAAAAACCTTGTTTAAAGCAATTATGTTAGGTCAAACAAATATTTTTGTTCAATTTAAACAAACATTTTTCTGAGTGGGAAGATCCCTTGAAAAGATTCCATTTTCCCAAAGAAAATTTTCTTTTGGGTGCTTGTGAAAAAAATTTAGACAATGATTAAACATTTTTTAGTACATACTTTTGTAGTGGCAGATTTTTTATCAATATGTTGAGTACTGCCATACAATGGAAAAACATATGTAAGTGACATTGGCTCCTGGGTGGCTATTTCCATAGGAAAACAAAAATTAACCAAATCAAGAATGTCACGTATGTTCTTCCGGTGCAGAGCAACGGGTGCCAATAAGTGGTACTCTTATGGTACAGCAATATTACTAAACTAAGAAAGCATTTTTTACCCAAAATTTGGAACGCTACAGAGACATTCCCTAAGATTTTGACACATAGTAACGTATAGAAGAATCTAATCAAAGTTAATCTGATTGTTTATTTAAAAACGCTATCAGAAGGATTAAGGTGATCCTCCTAGAATTGAAATTCATAACTTGTTAGAGTAATAACGAATTTTGCGAGTTTGTCTTGTTCCGTGATTGGAAATCGATTTGGTTTCTTCTATAATAAATTATTACAAAAAATGTACTCTTTAAGAGTGAAAAACTCCTAATTCATATTTAGAGTTTTGGGTGTATTTAAACTGAGAGTAATTTTTTATAATTTAGTGAAATTTATTGCATAATAATAATTATAATAATTATGATAATAATAATTATAATAATAATAATAATAATAATAATTCTTTTGTAAAAAAGCAACAACAATTACTACATTATATTTTTATTATAATATTTAGTATAGATTATATATAAATTGAATCGCTTTAGTTAACTTAACATGTTATATTTAGTTATATTTTAACTAACTTAATTGAATTTTAATTGTAATTAATTGCTTTAATTAAGCCACAACATAGTTTACTATACAATATAATTTGGTTCGGGAGTATAATACATAGTTATTAACCAAACTTGATAAAGTTTTGGCAAATAAAGAAGCTTGTTATAGCGTTTCCTTGTTATTGTTTGCTACAGTTTGCATCTATTTTGAAATTTAATTGAATCTGGAACAAGAAACTGATACTATTGTAAAAAAAATCTGAATATACCTAAAACGATTGAAATCGAGAGATAGTAAATATAAAGTAATTTTATATAAGAAAATTATAAACAATAAATTTATTTATAATAAACAATTTATTATAAACAATAAAGATCATTTCTAAGCTTCAGTTGACAAAATTGAACTATTGTTTATAAACTGTAAAAACTAATACAGTTTATTACAAACTTATTATTTAAAAAAATGTGTTAGTTCCAACTTGACCCTGTGGCATGAATTTTTTCTTTCAATTTTTTTTCAGTTCAAGCTAATTAAAATAAACGTTTTGAATTCATCTTTCTAGAACATAAACAAAATTAATTAAAATAATGAAAAATTGACGAAGCTTTACAAACAATGAGAATTAATATGTATTTATTACATGTAGCGTTATAATTTTGTAAATCAGGCTTACATTGCTCAATTATATCTTTCACTAACCCGTATAATCCCATTTAATTAATGAACAAGCATGCACTAAGTGCTTATATTTAATTAAGTCGAACCATTTGATGTTTATGACGCCTCAAAGTCACGCAAATAATTTTTTTAAAAGAAGGAATACTAAACAGGGCATTTTGAAAATAAGAACACTAAAAAGAGTCGAAACTTTCGTTTCTCTATATACTTTTACTGTTTAGTAAAACTTCAGGAAGTAAGTCACGACACAAAAGACTTCCTTTTTTTCTTAACACTTGTTTTCACAAATTTACATTCAATCTTACTGTTTATCTTTTTACTATGAAAGAGACTATAGGAAACTTTATATACTGTTGAACTGTTATTCAAATTTCTTACTAGTTTTTGTAAGTTTTTTTAATATGCTTTCTCGCTAAATCTGAACCAGCGGAATCTGTCTTATTCTCAGCAATAGGTGAGTCACTTATTCAAATCAGCGTATGTACGCTGTTTTAGTGAAACTAAGCCTCAAAATTCGGCCCTGAATTCAGTGTATATGTGCTTATTTGAAAAAGTGTCTCACGTACCGCTGATTGATAAAGAGTTATTTATTCACTTATTTTATTATTAAATAATAAAATATAAAATAAATTTTATTTATTTATAGTTTAATGTATAGTTGAAATAGTCTTAAATAAATAAATAAATAAATAAGAGTTCTCGTATATCTAATTTCATTTAAATTAGTAAAAAATGTCACTTGTATTATTTTTCTAGAGTGTTTAAAATTTAAAAAACGTCAACAAAAAATGAGAAAATACTGTAACGTTGTCAGGTAGTTTTTGTCTAAGTCGCGTAATTGAAATTGACGAGGGAAGCTGTCCTTTCAACGGGGAACTTTGTAATTACACCAACAACAAGGCTTCAAGTTACGCTTCATAAATTTTATTGGACGTTATTCTCTAGACGTCAAGAGATCTGATCATCTTAAAGTAACTCTAATTTTGTTGGTTACAAACAATTGATCGATTCGTTTCAAAGGAAAATGCTAGTCAGTGTAAATTATACTTTTCATCTGAATCCAATTCACGTAATTTAATATTACTTACTGTCTTTGCATTACTATTTAAATTCAAACAAATAACCAAAAAAATATTCTTATATAGAAAAAATTAAATGCAAATAGTTTAAAAAGTGCGAAAGTGCTAATTCGAAATAACGCATTTTATGCTTATAAATCATTACAATATTTTCTCAAAATAACTTTTTATAAATTGTCTATCTTATGAAATTGTAAGAAAGGTTTATTTTATTTTCTAATCATTTTTTTTCGTGAGATTTTTCTCTTGTGAGAATTAACGGTATTTTTTGGTTGAAATTTTGGCTACACTTTTTTGTCAAAAGTTTTGAAGAATTAAATGTTTTGAAATATTTTTTTTAACTGCAAGTAAGGTTACTACTACTTTTTCGTCATATTTTATTAATCAGAGGCAGTCTTTACTTTCCATGATGCCTGGGAAAGAGGATATTTCAATTTGAATATCAAGCGCACGCTTCAATTTTCAATAAAGTGCATGCTATTTTGTCTAGAAGTGAATTTTAATGGTACTTATTCTCTTGAAAGGCATTAGGATTGAATCGAGAACGGAAATCTGCCCCGCGGAATTAAGCTGTTGGTATGGAAGACAGGTTTCGGACAAAGATTTCGCATTCAGAATATCAATGGCAAGGAATTTCACCTCATTTCGGAGTCATAAAACCAGGCTTCTTCGATTTCTCGCGACTTTCTCACGTAGGAACCCTCAAAACAGGTTTCCATTTGCAAATCTTGTTCCAATTGTCACGAAAGTAAATCCCAAATATTTATGGTATTGCTTGTTATACAACAATCGATTTTAGTTTTTACCATGGTTACGTCCTTTACCGCATCTTCAGTTTCCGTTTCAGAATTGAAAATAAAAGTCATCCAGTATGATTTTTTAATCTAATGTTAATAGCCTCGAATGCAGAAAAGATAATTTTGATTCACGCCTTTTTATTGGGATTATAATTTCTATTAAATGAAATAAGAATGAAAGTATTATTTTGTATTCAAATTTTACAAATCTGGTCTATCATATTCACTAGATTTGATTTAGTAAGAATTTTGACTCATTTTTAGTAAAATTTCAATATTTCATTTATTAATTTTTTTTTTTATTAATTCATTTTTTTTATAAATTAAAATTAAAGTTAAAATTAAAATTAAATTAAAGTTAATTTGTACAGTACAACAAAAATTGTACAACAAATTGTAGTGTACAATTTTACTGTACGTAAAAAAACATATTAAGAATTAATAAACTTCTATAAAAATTTAACTAAGTTCATCACGCAATGTTAAGTAGTGCCAGTCTAGTACTACTAGAACTTTACTTGATTTACACTTTTTTAACTAAATATATTAAAAAATATGATTAAATCTATTATACAAAACGTAGAAATATAAAAAAGGCATTTATTAAGGAACAATTTCTTCAAATATCTAAAAATAATCAAGTAGAAACAATTTTTCTTCTTAAACTTCAAATATAAAGAAGTATAAGAAAACAGATCGCCAAATCATTAAAAAAAAGGAATAACTTATTTATTTTTAATATATAATAATTAAGCTATTTTATTTCCGTGCAATTCACATGACTTTAAATGCAGTCATGTGAAAGGTTTTTAAAAACCTAAGTATTGAGACAGAAAATCACAATTTAAGTTTTGAATTAGTGGACGAATTTGATGTTGGCGCCAAGCAGTGAACTTGGGCGTCTGCGTCTGTGCGGAGTAAAGATGGCGACGCGACCATGCTGCTGACGTGAAAAGTGACGCCATGAAATAAATTCAACTTTCTGATAGGCTTTTGTGTTGGAAATTGATTTAAGTGATATTTATGTGAATGTAGTGAACTCCGAACAACATAATAATTCATAGTTTTCTAAAATAACAAGTGTTTATCATGACTTTTTAAAGTTTTTTGTCTGTGCAAAGGGACAAACAATCTCTCTGTCAGAAAAACAAGCTTTCGTCGTCCTTAGAAACGTCTTCAGGTTATAATTGTTATCAATCGTTTTAAAAATAAAGGTTGATGTTAAAATGTGAAAATTAATGTTTTACAATTAATGTTTTTTAAGGTTATGTTTTACATAACCTATAAGCAGTCTTGTTTCCGAGTCGTGTATGTACGAACATTATCACACACGATGTTTTAATGCGCAACGTTTATAGTAAAAGAACGATTCAGAAAAAAAAGTTTCTCATTTTCTATTATAATTCTACAAATTAAGAACAAAAAATCAAAAACGAAATTTCTTTTCTTGATTGTCTTTGATACAAAAATGTATATTCTAGAGTCTTAACAAATAAATGATACATTAAGATGACAAACACTTGTTATTAAAAATGACAAACACTTGTTATTAAAAAAAAAAAAACGAAAATCGTATTGTGGTCAATATTATAAAACAACTGTTCTAAATAATAATAGATAAAGACAATAATATCACTAGTCGTTTCGAGCGTCACATATATTGCTAGTGCCAGGACAGTTTAACAGTAAAGTGCCAGTAAAGACACGTGGAAAAAACTATACTGAACCAGGAAAGCGCCACGAGTAATTTCTGCACGGGTATGTAGAGAAAGTTCTGTTTTTCCATTTCTCTGAAATTGGTTTGTTTTTGTTATTTTTTTTCTTTACTTAGTTATTGATAATCAAGTTTGTAAATTTGAATACGTAACAACCATTCAATCTACATGTATATTGAACGTTAAGCTGGAGTTTAGAATAGAAGAAAAAATTGTTTTGATTTTCTAAAAGCGAAAAAATGGTCAGAGAGAAAGAATTTTGGGATAATTCAGTTATGCGGAAGAGATACTCAGAAAATGATCATTTTTTAAAATTAATGACTTTAGGTGAAATTAAAGGTTTAAACTCATTTCACACATACTGATCCTGCGTATTATTGGTGATTCATGAGCAGTGAAGTCCATAACGAAGATTCCGAGATTCGACCTTAGAGGTTACTCGTCCCAAAGTAGGTCAAATCTTCATCTTCTTGCTCTTTTACGGTACTTACAACTCAATTTCCTGTTACTTTGTAAAGACAGAGATTCTAAATACTTGATTGACATAAGAGATAATCGATTGCTATTGGTTCATTATTTATTTGACAGGAAATAGATAGATATGGCATTAGTATCAATAGGTATTCAATTGAAATCTTCTGAAAGGATTTTTCTTATATTATATGTA
The DNA here is from genome assembly GCA_011057455.1 of Ganaspis sp. Gsp50. Classification (NCBI taxonomy): domain Eukaryota; kingdom Metazoa; phylum Arthropoda; class Insecta; order Hymenoptera; family Figitidae; genus Ganaspis; species Ganaspis sp. Gsp50. Next base: position 20,148 of record WNHD01001000.1, read on the forward strand.
TAACTGTGTGTAATTTTACCAATTTTGATTCTTATTGGAGGAAAATTGCCAAGTCACTCTTAAAGGAAATTGATTTCATAAATCGCAAGGTCGTGTGTTTCACTTTTCTTTCAAGGAAAACAATTTTCTTGGATTTCTTTTTGGACTGTTTTTGATTTATTTTGGATCAACGAATTGTCTGGAGCAGACCACTAAAAAGAAAGAAGAAGAATTAATTTTGAGGCTAAAGTAATTCGGTATTTTGAAAAGTGGTCTTTGTAATACTTGTGAAAAAGAATGGTGTGAAAGTACAATTTTTGCATAGTGCACAGAAAAGTGTAATTTTCCGTATAGTGTGCAGGAATGTGCAATTTTTTGCATAGTGCACAGAAAAGTGTAATTTTGCGTATAGTGTGCAGGAATGTGCAATTTTCTGCATAGTGTGCAAAAAACTATAATTTTCCGCATAGTGTGCGGAAAATACACTTTTATGCATTCTGTACAAGAACGTGCACTTTTCTACACACTTTGTAGTAAAACATGAAGCAAAGTGTATATTTCTGTACACTTGGTTGTAAATGAGGTGCACAAGCAGCTTAATTAAAGCTTTTTTTACATTAATTATTTTAATTTATTTAATCTCAGTTTCAATCACAAATTATTTGTTATGACGAAAGAGTATTCTTTTCTAAAACTTAGGAAGCTTATATTGGCGCTGGCTATTCTCTAGGCCAAGATTTTAAAAAAATGAAAAAAACTCCTAAGTACAGAATTTTATGTTTTTATTTATTTTTCCCTCTGCCGTAAACTAATTTTCCCTCCAGAAGAAATGGATCAAATTTCTCTGATGGTGCATTACAATATTATGTGTTATCCAATAGCTAACTCTCAAATATAAACTAATAAATAGTTTAATAAAATAATCTACTGTTTGCTTTGACTTAATTTTTCTTTTCCTTTATTTTTTCAGATTCTTCATAATGTCCTTGTATCATCCCTTTTCTTGTTGAGGACCGGGAACTGGCTCAGAAGATGCCCTGCTGTCATCATTCCGACGAGGAAAGCCGCGACCGGTGAGTCTTTTTATAAATTTAAATCACATAATGACTTGGCTAATTAAACTGATTGCAGATTCAATTAGCACGTGGATATTTTTAATATCGATATTTCTTAGCTCAGGTGTCTTTTCTTGGAAAATTTCTATTTTATTATAATTTTGATTGAAAATAGTTTTCGTTGAATTTGATTCGTTATCATTCAATTTTTAAAGATGATATAGATTATATTTCATATTATAATCTTATATTATAATTAAAGCTTTTTTTATCACATTTTGAAACGAATAATTGTTTAGATGGAAAGAAGTGCGTATTTAAAATACGTACGTATGAAATGAATAATGCGTATATTTAAACAAAATTTGCATGAATCAAAGGGATGAAAGTTTTGAAGTATATAAATTAAAGTATTAAGTGTTTAAATTATATTTAAAAAATAAAAATGAATTATGTCTTAAAACTAAGAAAAGACTACATGATAAAATATTAATTTTTTTGCGTTCTAATTAATTTCTTAATAGATTAATAAAATTATTTTTCAAATAATTGACTCAATAATAATATATTATTGAGTTCAGAATTATTGAGTTCAGAATATTTGTATTGTAATTATACGCAAGTATTCATCAGTGTTTACAAAAATGTAATTTGAGGTACAAAGAAGCAATTTTTTCTTTAAAAATAGTAAAATTTCTCTGCAATTAAAATTTATTCATTAAAAACAAGTAATGTACAGTTAATAGCTCAAGTTTAAATAATAAGAAAAATAAAGTTTTCAAGTTACTGTTAAAGGTTAACATAATTTATGAATGGCTTATATGAGCTTATATGAGCCTTATATGAGCTTTTTAAAAAATATTTCTCAAGTATTTAAATTTCTTTATAACTACTAATCTTATATGGGCTTTCTTTTAAAAATATTTTTCAAGTATGTAAATTTCTTTATAACTACTAACCTATTAGCGTAGGATGTGTTTCTTTTCAGTTTTCCGTAAGTGTGAACAATTGCTTATTTTGCTTCGAAAAAAGCAGCAGCCAAAAGTATCGAAATCTTGATTTGGCAAAAGCTCAGGTGATGGATACATTCCGGGATGTTGTCCCTAGTTTAGGATTTTACACCTTGGCGGAATGTGTGAGAATCGTGGAGTGAGAGTGTTGGCGAAAATGTTTTTTGCAAATTTTAGATATAGCTAGGGACGTAGGTAGTTTACTGAGGCATGAGAGTCGCGTATTTGTAAGTAGGTAGCATTGGAATCCAATATAGTTCATCAATTTAGAATTATACTGTTTTCTGTATGAGTTTAGTGTCATTGAGTCTGGTTACAGCGTCAAGTTTAAGGTACGGAAATTTCTACCTTAAGATAAGCTTTTTAGATTTTATGGCGTAAAGAATTTGGGCAAAGTTTGTAGTTGATTGTAGTTCACTTCAATATTTATTGGATTTTCAGTTACCAGCATTTTATTTCGAACTTGGATCAAACTTTTGTGTAGACCACAATATTTTTAAACAGTGCATCATAAGGTCCTTTTTCGAGATTAGATTGACGGTGTAATCAGCTTCTTTGTACAATTTTTAATGCAAAAAAATTTCAAGCTTAAAACGGTTAAAAGAGCTTGAGAAATTATCGTCTTTGTCAAAGGCTTCGTAAAGCCCAATGAAGGTATGTCTATTGTTATTTACTGTATTGTTCTTAATTTGTTGATCTATAAAGAGCCACTTATTATCTTAAATAAATTGCTCTTGATAGATTATAGTCCACGAGTCATTATGTGAATTTTATTTGATACAAAAAAATGAGAAGTGTTACACGAAAAAGGTCGACTGCTACTCTTTAGATTTGAAAAAGTCTAAGTAATTAGAAGTTAAGTTTAAGTTTAAGTAATTAGAAGGATTCGTTTAGATAAATTAGTAAGCGAGTTTTGACTAACTGATGGTAAAAAATTACTGCCCAAAGAATCACTAGTTCATTTTTTTTATTTATTTTCATTTAGAGAATTCAAATATAAAAGTTTTTTTTCAAGAATCAGTGATAGTCGATCTTTTCGGTGCAATGGTTCTCCTAATAATACATTTATGTGACAGTATTTTGTGTTTATTCTATTTCAACCTGATTTTTGAGTCATTGACCCATTTTTATTTTTATACACAAAGAAGCATTTTTTTTTAAATTAAATACACAATCATTATTGATGAGAATTAAAAAGTTATTTATCGAATTACGTTCGCATGAAGAAAGTCCATGTTGTCGTTGTGATGTAATCGTAGTTTTTTGAAAGTAGTTAAAAATGTGCAACTTCTTACATTGTCTACAAATATTTTGGATATCCAGTATACAAATGATAAGTTTAAAAGTGACAATTCAAACGTAAACACGAACGCATATTTTAAATTTGAAAAGACAAAATTCCAATTGTCATTTTAAAATTATACTTTTGTGTTTTTCATTTGCAAATGAGAAACAAGAAAGTACTGGTTTTGAATATGATAATATTGACAAGAATTTAAATATTTTATCATAGACAATTTTTAATTTTTGCTTCCTCATAGGGAAGTATTGTTTATTATTGATTTCTCCCTCGTATATCCTTTCAGGGCTTTTAAATATTTAAATTTTACATATTACATATTAAATTTTACATATTAAATTTTACATATTAAATTTTACATATTTAATATATCTTTTTAATTCTCTCTGTAAGACTCAAGTAAATTAAATTTCCCCTAATTGCCGTCCGTAGCCGACTTTTATAGTACTCGTATTTACCTGGTACTTTTTGACCAGAGTTAAGGAAAACTATATACGGAAAATCTTAACTACGATTTATTGACAGTCGAGTTTTGAATGTATATTTTCGAAATCTCGAAAGATATACAATCTTCGACGTCATATTTCTCGCAAATATCTCACTTGTCGGAAAAAAACTAAAATGACTGGGCGCGAACGTCGTATCATGCTGACTTCAGTGCTAGTCAACTCAAGGCCTTAACCAACTGAGCCATTTTGTCGATTGAATTTTGTTAACTACATAATGTGATTTTCTTGAAAGATTAATTTACTTTTAAATATTCTTACTTTCTGCGTCTGAATTAATAAACAGTTGTTTACCGACTTAAAGTAGTACAAATTTTCATTAAATTTTAGTAAACCGTTTCTTTAGTTACTAAAGTTTTAGTAAAAGTTTTCTACTAAAGTTTTAATAAAAGTTTTCTACTAAAACTTTAGGAATAAAAAATAACTAAAAATAATTGAAAATTTATTGTATTTTAAATTAGTGGACATCTTTTCACTAATTCAGATGTAGAATTTCCGACTGGATATGAATATTTTTAAATAAATTTTTATTTCTATTAATTTCTTGATTTCCAATATTTACTGTCCGTTTAACTGATACATACTTATTTCCTTTCTCTCTAAGTCTAAGGCTAGAAAATATCTACTTGTTTATAACTAGTACTACTAATTCAAATAGTTGAATTCTGTTAACAGTTAGTAGAATTTAACAAATTGAATTATGAAACTTATATAAAATTTAATTATTGAAACTTATACACGGAAAGAAATATCTAGCTATTCCAGCATAAAGCGTCCCGTATTATTGTCGCATCCCCACTCTCATACTAATAAGGTAAGCCCGCATCCTTTTTTAGCGTGAGCCCACCCTATTTTAGGATGAGCTCATACTTTAATAGCATGCGCGCTGACTATATTAGTATGAGAGTGGGGATGCAGTAAAGGTACTGGTCCGCTTCATGCTAGAAAAGCTAGATCTTTCTCTCCGTGTAGATTTAAAATCAGTAGTTTTTTCTTAATACGAATTTAGAGAGGCCAAATTAAGTAAAACTAAATCGTTGTAATAATTAACACGTTAATGAATTATTATTTTAATTCATCTTAATAAATTGGAATTGAATTTTTATCTAAAATGATAAAATATAGATACTTTCAATTCGTCCATTTTATTACCGATGATCTATTTTCGATTAACCTTCGCACTATCACACACGCTGGAGAGCATTTGACAGATAATTACATCTCGACAACGCAAAATGAACTTCCGACATAGATCTTTGGACAAAGTTCAATCTGAAATTGCGGAAGTGGTAACCGGAAGTGGGTTAAAAGCCTTGTCTGCATTCGCATGTGAATCATGTGATAAATCGCATATGTTCTGCATAAAAAATACTCGCATGTGGTTAAAATATTTAAGGGAAAGACCTGAGGAAAGTTGGCAATAAAGATGACACAGGGGATCAGGTGGCACGGTAGATTTATTGGAGTAATGTGTTCTCTGAACATAACTCCAGTCCAATAAAAACACTGTGACATTCGATCCCCGGTGGCCGTGATCTTGACCATGTAGGTTGCAGCTTCTACCTCCAGACAGTCGGCCTCTTGCATATCAACTCACCAAGTCACGATTTTAAATCTAATTATATTCAAAAATTAATTTGTGTTTAATAAAAGTCCTATTCTCTCTAAATCTGAATTAGTAATCCTCTTCGAATTCAATAGTGAAAAGTCTGATTATAATAATCAAGAATTATTCATTTATAGGGAAAGACTACTTATTTTTAATGCAAAAATACTATTAAAAGTTAATGGTTTTTCGACAAAATTTGTAAATCATATAACTATTTTAATCTGAATGCACGACTTCTTGAATTAGAATTAGTACTCTCCACTCTCTCAATTTGAATCAGTAGAAATCTACTTATGGCGTAGCTAAAATGAAACTATTGATTTTAGAAAATATGGATTTTTCTCTATTTTATAAATTTCAAGGTGTTCCAGGCATTTTTTAGCATTCTGCTTTTTAAATCAATTCTGTAGGCAAATTCATTAATTTTAAACTACATTGCAAACATTACACTTTTCTGGATCATGAATCATTAAAAAAAATTGATTTTTCACGTTTTTGCAAAATTCAAGGTGTTCCTGAATTTTGTTTTGCATTCTGCATTTATTATTCGATTCTGTATACAAAAACACAAATTTAAACTACTTTGTAAACGCTACACTTAACTGGATCAAGTAGCAATTAAAAAAAGTATTTTTCACGTTTTTGCAAAATGCAAGGTGTTCTTGAATTTTTTTTTGCATTCTGATTTTTTTATTCGATTCTATATACAAAAACACAAATTTAAAACTACTTTGCAAACACTACACTTAACTGGATCAAGTAGCATTAAAAAAATATGAATTTTTCACTTTTTTGCAAAATTCAATCTATTTCTGAAATTTTTTTGTATTCTGCTTTTCTTATTCGATTTTTTATGCAGAAACATAAATTTAAAACTGCCTTGCAAACACAACACTTTTCTGGATCAAGCAGCATTAAAAGAAATATGGATTTTTCACGTTGTTGCAAAATTTAAGGTGATCCTGAAATTTTTTTGCATTCTGCTTTTTTTATTCGATTCTGTATACAAAAATACAAATTTAAAACTGCTTTGCAAACACTACACTTTACTGGATCAAGTAGCATTAAAAAAATATGAATTTTTCACTTTTTTGTAAAATTCAATGTTTTCCTGAAATTATTTTTGTATTCTGCTTTTTTTATTCGATTTTGTATACAAGAACACATATTTAAAACTACTTTGCAAACACTACACTTATCTGGATCAAACAGCAGTTTAGAAAAATTTGAATTTTTCACGTTTTCACAAATTTGAAGGAGTTCCTGAAATTTTTTTGCATTCTTTTTTTACGTTCGATTTGGAAGAAAAATAAACGAATTTTAAGTCCCATTGCAAACACTATACTTTCTAGGAATAATTTGAGTTGGAAAGAATAATTTACGCTTTTAAAAAACAATAAATTAATTAGAGTTTGCAGAAATTGATAAAATAAATTTTTGGTAAACATTTGAAATAGCTTCCTCTTCGAGGAAGATAAATATTCTAGATTTAGAATTGAAACTCTTTTGTGAACTTGGTTCATAATAGTCTAATAAACTAAACTGTAGTCTAATTTGTATATGTTCTAAATGCCATTTACAGTGGCTCATTAAGTTGATAATTACAGAGAATTTTGGTTCAGATAATTTGATACTAACTTCAGTTATCTAAATTTCTTTTATGGAAACGAAAAAAGAAAAAATTTACGCCTTTCTCGAGAGACTTTTAGAAAATGTATACCAATAAGGAAAAAAAGATTACTCTGCGAGGAAGCAATATTCAAATTTCCCAATCTAGCTGAATTAATTATTTTAATCTCGAACAATTAATATAATTTTGAATAATTAACTTAATTTTCTGAAATTATATGCTTCATTTTTGATCAATTAAATTAATTTTATACTCTAATTACTGTAATTATTTCATAAGTGTTCATTTTCCGTGCATCTTTCATTATTACTGTGATTACTACCGTGGGATACACAGTTAATAAATTTTGTAAAGTTTAGTATCTTGGATTAAAACATTGTTTCTTATTTCAAACTATAACAAGAACGGAGAAATTGTTATTGCAATAAACTTTTAGAAATATTTTTTATTTTTTATCGGGAAATGTATTCATGAAAACAGTTTTTAATTTGTAATGGAGATATTATTTTTAGTTGAGTTGATATTTAATAGAGTGTAAATTTGTAATAATTTCGCAGTAATTTTATTGTGCATGAGTCCATTTAAGCTCTGGGAAGTTTGAATAGAGTGAATTACCTACAGCAGATGGAATTTAATTTTGAATTCTCCAGTGATAGTAGCATTTCTGACCTTTCGCCTTTTCTCTCATTTATTTCGTTTATTTCTCTTACATAAATAACTTTGAAACTGGTATAATTTTCTTCTTTCAAATGTTATCATAATAATTTGATTTCAAAATGAATTTTGATTCTAATGAATGTTATTTTTTGCGGATATGTTTTTCGTGTTTTTATTTGACCTTCTTCCAGTGGAAGATATAAAATAATAGTGATCATAAAATCTATCTCATTTTTTGAAACATCTTTATTTTATTCTATCATGAAAGAAAATAAATCAAAGAAAATAAAAGGGAAATAAAAATACAAGTACAAATGTAATAGACAAAATGTAATAGAAAAAATGTAAATAAAAATGTATTTGTTATGATGATAAATATAATAAAAGTTGAAAAATATAAAAATATGAAAAATAAGGATAAAGGAATGAAAAATTGAACAGTTAATTTCACTTTCTATGTTTAACCAATTAGCCGTGTTTTATTCTGCCACGAAAGAAGAAAAATTGTGAAAGAAGGAAATTGTTTACAAAGTTTGCAAACAAAATATTTCAGGTAACGCTTTAATTAAACAGCACTCGTTGAATATACTTACCTGATCAAAGAGAACTCGAGATAATGTCAAGGAATTTAGAAAATGAAATCCAGTCCGACAATAAAGAAACATTTTCCCATAGTGATTGTTAAATTATATTTTCCTATAAAATCTTTCTCTTCACGAAAGAATGAAATGAAACAAAGACGTTGCAAAAAAGATGAGATAGACTTTTATTTTTTTTATTATCTCTTTATGTGTTGTGCTGCGTTCATAAAAGGATTCTACTTTTTGTCTACTTTTTTGTGAGAGTAAAATAATAATCAAGTCCTCAGAGGAGCATAAAAGGAACTGTATTTTGAAGGCCAAAAAAACACTTCCTTTTAAAATATTACAATATGCTTGAATAGACTTGCAAAAAGAGATTCCTCGCTGGATGAAAGCGGTGAAAGGCTAATTTCTGGAACAATATCTGATCTAAAGTAAATTGAATCCGAACGAGAAGTGTTCCAAGTTGCTTATTGCTGTTTTTATCAGGATGTCAATTTATCTGTGCCAGACTACCGCCACAGAATCCTTTCCTTTTGCCGATCTTGTATAAGAATGGATTAATCGTTAATCGATGAAAGCGGTGAAAGGCTAATGCTTGTCCCTGACCCTGCGCATCGGGAAGCTAATTGTATTCGTTGAGTTGCAGCATAATACATAACGATAGTTAATAAAAGTAAACAAATGCATCCATTTAACCAGACAAGGTAAAGGGTGACGATAAATGAACCCCGTGTCTTTAGCATTACAATTGTTTTTTTTATTCATAAAATGGTAAATACGATTTATGGATTCGAATGTATTTCTTGTGTGACACTTTATCATCAATTTTTTATTGATGATAAATTATTAATACTATTTATATATAAATTATTTATATTTTATTTGGGTTGATTAAGCAATACAAACGATTTTTTCATTTTTTTCTAATTTCTTGTTTTCTTCATCATTCTGAAAGAAAGTCTCGGAATTTCCATTAATATTAATTCTTTGACCACCTTTTTAATTCAAAAAATTATAGCTAAGTTTCGGTCTTAAAATCATACTCTCTAGGATAAAATTTAGTAGGGATTTAGTAGGGATACACAAGTGTATCCACACTTTACTATCCCGATCCACTTTAATGAAAGTTGGCTAAATATATAAGATTTTTAACAAATTTTAAGGCTATTAATATCAACTTACAATTCATTTTTGTTTTTATTAATTCCAAGTATAATATGGATCTCAATGACTCAAATAATTGGAAAAGGGAGCAAAATTTCCGCAGATATATTGAAACTCAAAAAATTTATGAAAATACACTGAGAGGAAATTTTGTTTGATTCTAATCCACTTTATTCTTAGATTTGGACATCTAGAATAATATGCTTATAGAACATATAGAATATTCTTGAATAAAGAATAATTATCCTTGAATAAAGAATAATTATTCTTGAAGAAAGAATAATTATTCTTGAATAAAGAATAATTGAATAAAGAATCATTATTCTTGAATAAAGAATATTTGAATAAAGAATCATTATTCTTGAATAAAGAATAATTATTCTTGAATAAAGAATAATTATCCTTGAATAAAGAATAATTATTCTTGAAGAAAGAATAATTATTCTTGAATAAAGAATCATTATTCTTGAATAAAGAATATTTGAATAAAGAATCATTATTCTTGAATAAAGAATCATTATTCTTGAATACAGAATAATTATTCTTGAATAAAGAATAATTATCCTTCATTTAAGTAGTTATTCTTAATTCGAAGTATTTATTCCTAATTAAGACTTAAAAATTCTTGTAAGGAATCGAAAATACTTTTAAAACAAACAAAGAATAAGCATAAGGCTACTTTTATCGCATCCCCACTCTTTTACCAATAAAGTATGTCTGCGAAGCAATTTTTGTATAAGCTCATACTATTTTAGGGTGGGTCTCTTGCAATAAAGTATGCGCACATACTTTATTGGTATAATAGTGAGCATGGGATAAAGGTACGGGGTCACCTTATGCTCGAAAAACATTCTTTTCTTTTAAGAAATCAATATTATTTTAAAAATTCCTTCCAATTGATATTCATTTTACTCCCTTTTTTGGGTCGAAATAATTCTGCATGATTTACTCTGATTCATTGAAATCAATATTATTAATAATAAAATATTAAAATAATCAATATTATTAATAATAAAATATTAAAATAATCAATATTATACTTCAAATTAATGAAAATAAAAATTAATTGAAAGATAGATATTCCAAGGCTTAAAATTTTAAATGAATGGAAGTTACTTATCTATATTGATAATTGATATACTTAAATAGGCATGAAAAGATTGACATAGAAATCCGTTTGATTTTTATTCCTTTTAAAGTAGTTTCTAATAAATAAAGTCAGTAGTTTAGAGTCTGCTACCGTAAATTTATTTCAGATTCTAGAAAGCTAATAAAGTAACAGAAATTTTAACCACTCGATTAGAGTTTCAATTTTCATTCCGTGATCAATGACTAACTTTTAATAAATTTAGATTCAGGGGAATTTTATCAAAACTATTTTTTTGTATGCTTAAATTATTAAAGTAGGTTTTCTAAATGTTTATTGGTGTTTTGAAAGAAGTAGAGAGTGATTTAAAGTGGTAATTAAGATTCGGTGATAGATTGAAGTTGATGGCGATCAGTTTTTGAATCTTTACAAGAGGATAGACGACAGTGATGTTTATAAGCTTTCTCCAAAGCCACTTAACCCGGTCCAGTAACATCCATCTACAGACTGTCGCGCTCGTGACATCTTCCACACAGCCCCGCCTAGCTATAACCGCGAAAACCTAATATTCATGTAAATGCAAACTTTACATCTGCAATTAGTACGTATGCAGATTTTAATTAAGAGAGAGCTTCCGAAAGCATTACAAACTTGAAGAATTGACTATTATTATCCGGAAAAAAATTCACTATTATTGCACGGAGAAAAATTGCTTCTTATTACACGGAGAAAAATTGCTTATTATTATACGGAGAAAAATTGCTTGTTATTATACGGAGAAAAATTGCCTATTATTATACGAAGAAAAATTGACTATTATTATAGGGAGGAAAATTGTTTATTACTGTTTTCAGAATTTGGTAGATTTTAGAAACTTTCGAAAAGTTTGACTCAATTTTACTTAATATGTACATTTTATGTGCGTTTGGGCGTACTTTTTGGAATTTATTTTAGTTGATTATAAATCCACTCATGTTGTATCCAATTTGGATATAAATTTATAGAACTCGAGAGTATGATTTTAGGATATAAGATATAGACTTGGTTTTAAGACAAAAATTGAGCTGCTGGATCGAAGATATAAATTTCTTAGCACATAAGATCGGTGGACCCGCAGTTTAGTTAAAAATTAAAGTTCAAATTTTGAAAAAAGTTGAGCCTTATGATGCGCTACAAACTTCCATTTTTAATAAATTAAAAATTTGTAATTTTTCACTGAACAGGGGCCTCCGTTCTAAAGTGCAAAAAAAATTATATGCCCTTCTTTAATCCGGCAGCACAATTGATTAGATTCTGTAATTATAATTAAAACTGAAATATCCGCAACAATATTGCAACCTCATATTTGCAAACCCAAAATGAACATTTAGATGTTAATTATTAACGTCTAATTAATAATTTGATTAAATAAATAATTAATTTAATTTAATGTAGTAGTAAATAATACTAATTAATTCTAATCTAAATAAATCTAATCCAATCTAATACTAAATTAGTAAATAATACTTACTGCTAATAAAATATTAAATTAATACTTAATTAGTATTAATTAATACTTAATTAGTATTAATTAATACTTAATTATACTAATTAATACTAATACTTAATTAATACTAATTAAGTACTGATTAATAATTAATTACGCATTGATGAAGAAATAATAAATATGAAAAACGATATAATAATTATAAAAAAATGAAGAGAATAATAATAAAATTGGATTGATGAGAAAAACATTGTGACAAAGCTTCTTATAAATAATGTTTTGAACGTTCAACATTGCGCGGGAAATAAAAATAGTAACTGAACAAAATTTAACATAATTGATAAGATATAGCTTAATTGCCGGTTAATGTAGAATTAGCAATGGATCAAGATTTAGATGAAAAATTCTGACCCTATTGCAAATGTTGTAACTTAGTGTTACAATCTTCTCGTGTAACACTCGACGTAAAAGTTTATAATCTATTGCGAGGTCCATTATGAATTGCTGTAGTACATCATGATAATGTGCTTAAATGTATATGATACTTGTTACAAATAAATTCAATACATGAATGAGACTAGTCATTATACATGTGTACACTTACACACATAATGAGACAGATATTCGTTGGTATCTCAACTAACGGAGGTTCTAAATTAAGAAACTTCTAGCTTACGTTTAATTCTAACGGCATATTACACTTGAGTACGGATTCCATTCGAAGGACAATTATCTCCTCAGAATATAATGCTTCATTGAAAAATATGCATAATAGCCCACCGGTCGTGCACAAAAGGCTCGCAGACGATAGCGCGAAATTTTCCTCGCGAACAGCGTCTTTCAAACAACCTGCAAACATTGACAGCAAATTTCTTTAACTTCAATTGTTTCTCACCTGTAGTACACTTTTATTATCATAATTAATTATACTTCTCCGTTTACTCATTTTCGTTGAAGATTGTACAAATTATTTTGTCATTCGGTGATTGTTACAAAATAATTAACACCTCGAGTTTACCATTTTCATACTTCGTTTATTGTATAATTATAGTATAATCTGTCTTTAAAATCGAATATTCACGACTTAATTTTAAAATATACTTATAATATATTTATTTATTATTTATTTTTGTTTAGGCATAAACCCAAGTGCGAAATGCCAGAAGTGCCAATACGGCCCAATATTGGTGCAGTAATGTCTGCCGAAATACGGCAAACGTTACTGGGCCAGCATTGGCGTT
>WNHD01001001.1:0-22427 GCA_011057455.1 Ganaspis sp. Gsp50
TATCACGTCAATATCACTGTAACATCAACCAGTAATATTACAAATCTTACCAATTGATATCACCGTGATATTCCTGTAAGATTGCGTGCTGCTTGGGCATATTTATAAGATTTTAATAATCTTTATTAAAATCTTCCAAGAGGGACGAATCAATTAAAAATTATTCTTGTGGCGTCAGGGTTTGAGTTTGAAGTTCCCGCCAAGGATTCGAATTGTCCAGGATAACATCGCCAGGGATACCTTCAGGTTCCAGTGGAAAGTGTCGCTGATCGTCACACTCTTTCATAACGCCATAACGTTTTCATCGCGTACCCCCACTACCTCACAAATAACTCCTGTTTCTAGTCTTCTTGCTCAGCAGCTCAGGCCAATTCAAAGAAAAGAAAGAAAACCAACAGAAAACAAATATTTATTGTAAATGAAATGTATACGTCCGCATGAAAAGGGCCAACTTTGTCGGTTTTATTTTAGGAGATATTCCCAATTTTCTAAAAAAAATTAAAATTTTCGATTTTTTTTATTGCTGAAAAACAAAATATAAAATGTGCTCTTTCTTATCATGTATTTATTATAATTTTATCGTAAATAAAAACACGTTAAAATCTTATTTTTAGTTTTTAATTAACATGGAAGCTAATAGAAAACTTGAACTTTGAACTCGTTTTTCTCGAAATTTGGTTTTTGATACTTTCAACTAGGCGAATTTTTCATCTAGAGGGGTCTAAGACCTCTCAAAATGTTCGAAATTTAATTAAGAATATGCTTATATAGATAATTTGAAAAACTAAAAAGCAATACTTACAATTTACTGGGAAATAAACATTTTTCGCGATTCGTTAAAATAGATGTCTTCTGTCAAAGGTGTCAGCCATTTTTTTGTCTCATGTCCCTGTCCTGTCTGTGCCTGTCCCGTGTTTTTATTTTGCCCCAATAATGACGCACGCGCTTTGCGATAGTTGTTTAGTCACGCGTTTGAAAATCCACCTCAAAAATGGTGTTCAGCTTAGCCGCTTTTTCGTATATCGTAGCATTAATATGCGATGCAGTTTTAATATTTGTTTCAATACTCCACGTAAGTGTTACATGTTCTTCTGTCTGTTTCCTGAAATCCACAAAACCTAATTCTTTATTTAGAAAACAGGAGGAGTTTAAACGAAATTGTACCTAACCTCAAAACAATGACGTTTCGTTTTATTTAAAGTAGTCTACTGCGTTTTATTCAAACATATAATTTCCTAATATTTTTAAAACAAAGCTCATATTTAATTAAATTGAGGACAGAATGGTCATACCTAAATTATGTAGCTTTGTGAAATTTATTTTTTATTGTTTTGTTTACATCTAAATTTCCCCATCGTTGATATGTATACAAGCATATACTTTTTTACTTTGTATTAAAGGATTAATAGTTATATATATATATATATTTCATAAAAAAACTTATTTTTCTTTTCCAGATAATCGCTTTTGATGAATTAAAAACAGAATATAAAGATCCAATAGAACAATGCAACAGTTTGAATCCAGTGAGTTTATTTTTTTCAATTTTATGCTGTATTTATGGAATAATTAAATTTGATTTTAATCTTGAATTGGAAAGTATTATTTCAATGTTAGTTTACAATAAATGATTAAAAAGTTTGAAAATTTTAGAAAATAGGGGATTAATTTCTTCGTACAATTCTCTTAATTTGGTTTCTGATTCAATTTGCAGTAAATATTCAAATTGTAAATAATAATTATTATTATTATTACTTCGTGTAAACAATGTATTAGAACTGAATATGTAATACCATGAAATTGAAAAATATGGTTTCTCGACACATTAGACGATTTTGGTAATAATTTTCATAACTAAACATTTTTTAAAAACGTTGTGTACCTTGTTATAATAACAATTGATACCAATTTTTTTTTTATAATCAACTGTTTTAGCTAGTACTTCCGGAATATGGATTACATTTGTTCATCAACTTTTTGTTCCTGATTAGTAATGAATGGTTATCATTGCTTCTGAATATTCCGCTGATCGCATATCACATCAATAGGTATCGAAATAGACCAGTTATGTCTAGACCAGGACTCTATGATCCAACGAATATTTTGGATGCAACTAGTTTATCAAAGTGCCAACGCGAAGGATGGATTAAACTAGCGTTTTATCTAGTGTCCTTCTTTTATTATTTATATGGGCAAGTATTTCTAATCATCTTAAAATATTCTACTGTTTTTCCTTAAGCATTATTTTACCACATTCTATTAAAATCCCTTCTTTTCTACTTGAACTAAAACATTTTTTATACAAAAATATTAAAATCAAATTTTACCATTATTTCAGAATGATAAGCTCTCTCATTCATTAGAAGCATTAATAAGGATTATAAAGATTTACTCTAAAGTGGTTCCTTGCAAGAAAGAAAAAAAACAACAGATGTATCTACTTGCTCCTTAATTAAATTTTACTTCATTTTACGTGACTTGAATAAAATGACAGTTATCTTTTATACTCAGCGGAGGTGGATTTTTGTAATATAATGATGATTGATATGACATTGCAGAAAAAGCAGTTTTTCATTCAGGACAGAAAATAGTTTTTATTTGAATTTCATTTATAAAGCTCTTGTGGATTGGTTAATCCATCTAAGAAATTTCAAACTAAAGACCAATTCGTGTGATAAAGAGAACAATATTTTCAAAAGTTTAATTAGTTTTGGCTCGAGCTTTTTTTTCAAAATTTATACTCTTGAAAAATATGATGCTATAGAAAGAATTATACGCTGTAAAAATATATATAAAAATACTACAAGAAATATGTGCTAATAAAAATGTGCTGATATTAAATTATATTATTTATTTTATCTGTACTAACCGTTCTTCAGTTTGAAATTTTTGTCAAAGAGTCACAGATTCTGAAGAATAATTTTGGATTTTCTTTTGACAAAAAATTATAAAACCAGTTATTTTGTATCGTTCTACCTTGCGGAAACTTGTAAATATGGAATTAAGTTAAGCAATAAGTTAGAATCAACTTAGCATTAAGTTTGTTGCTGAGTGTTTTATGCTTAAAACATTATTTTCAAATGTGTGAAGCAGATTGTGAATATTTTCATCTGTGTTATTTATATAAATGGCGATTTAAAAAAGTACCTTTAAACCGTGTTTATCAAATAATTTTTGTCTTCGATTACTTAACGTCAATTTATTAAAGTTATATTTTAGTTAACGTTAATTACAGCGAATGTAACAGGAAAACTAGAAATTACAATTCAAAAGTATGCAGTTTTGCAAACTAAATGTAAATTGGAATTCAGTTTTATACTCTGCCATATCACTTTTGAATTGAAGTTTCTACTTGTTTTGTACGCTAAATAGATAGATTTTAAACCAATTGCATGTACTTACAATTCCATTGTAATTTGTAATGAAAAATTGTAAAAGACCTTTTATAATAATTGCCATGTTATTAAATTATAAAAGTTGTAATGTTCAGACTGATTTCTCTAAGATATCTTAGTATTTAATATAATTGAATTTGTTTACAGTTTGCGACCAATTGGGGGTTTTTTGAATTTATTTGATACTAATTTGTTCGATCATGTATTTGTAGTAAATATGAAAAGACTAAAATTTGAATAAATTAATTTTATCAGATAAAAGACATTTTAATTTCCACTTCCATTCATTTTACTATTGTGTTTTATTGTGTTGGGTAATGAAAAAAAATGCAATTAAATAAAAAAGTTAAAGTGAAAAACTGAAAAAAAAACAAACGAAATAACTAAAAACTGATTTAAGAATATAGAAAATAGGACAGTAATGTTTTTAAGAAAATATGTACTCAAACGTTTGTGATTGAGTATTTCTAAAAATGCCTGCGTCTTCTAGATTTTTGTGAGTGTAATAACTATACCAAATTTTATTGAAATAGGTTATATCGTTCTCGTGACCTCTCGTTAAAAATAAGCAATTGAAATTACATCTTTAATAAAATTAATATACCAATCATAAAAAGGAAATATTCCATCTTTATAAAAAAACTATTATTAAATATAAATATATATTAATATACATTATTAAAGATAATAATTTTATTAATGAACAAACTTAACTTTGAATTAAAAATTGTTTTATAAAACTATGATTAAAATATATATTATTAGATTAAATAAAAGCAATAAAAGACAATAAAGAAGCAATAAAATAATCTCAATTCTGATTCATTTAAATAAATTAACATTCATTTAATAAATTTAAATAAATTTTAGTTGCATCTAATTAAATAACGACTGGGTAATAGAATCATCTTTAATTTAAAATAAATTTATTAATAGAGTTTCAATTTATATTCGGATAAATAAATTTAAAATCTAACACTTGAATCATATTACTGAATCTAAATATGTTGAATAGTTTATGGAAATTTTTAATCATTCATAGTTTATAAATAAAATTTCATCATCTAATAATTAATAAATTAAATATCTAAATAAAAAAGATAAATGAAATCGTAACACGAATATAAAAATGTCATCATTTATTTAATCTCACAGTGATGGAAAATAATTTTCCTGATATAATAAATATACTCTATCTGATCAATAATAATAATAATAGTAATAATAATGATACAGCCAACATTCTTCATTTACCTCAAATTATTTTTAAGCTCATTCAATAACATTGACCCAATAACCATTTTCTCACAATTCACACAAATTTCTAAATTTTTATCATCTTCAATTTTTATTGTCACCAAAACCAGCGATTTCGAGGTCAAAGTGTGAGCCGCATATCTGAAAAACCAATTAAATACCATTTTGTGACAAAGTTAATAAATCTTATTCAAAGTTAATTATCATTTGAAATCTATATTAAAATACTGAAAAAAATAATTTAAACATTTTTAATACCTATCAATTATTAAATATATATCAAATTATTAAATATATATATTCATAAAAACAGTATATATATCCATATACATTAATAAAAAAAAATTTATATTTCCTTATTTTTCCCGCAGCAATTTTTAAAGAATCGTTTTTAAATAAAACCGCTCAGAAATATTTTTTTAAAACTAAATTAACGAAAATAAGAACAAGAAATAACCCATAAAAATTCGGTCTAATTAAAATTCGAATCAATTGCATTTTTGAGAAATTGAAACAATAAATTGATATTTAAAAGAATTGAAATGATTACTCAGTGTGAATCAATTTGTGGAATAAAATTTTACCTAACAATATCGTCCTCGCTTGATATAAGTGCCAAGTTTGCAGCTTCGAAAATTTTTTGAGACAGAGTTTTCCTATTTCCTAGGAAACTGACTTTTGTCGAATGTTCATTCATGCCTTTTAATTTGTCTTTTTCCGAAATGAATACACTCTCAGGCAAAAGAATTGATCGTAAAATTTCTCCTATTGGCGCTTTTATACTGATTGGACATGAGATGAGCTCGTCGTTTTTCGTGAAATCGATATTAAATGAAGCTGGCTGAGTCGAGTCGTTAAAATTAATACCTAAAGTTGCCAACGAAGTTGAATTCGGCTGAATCACAGAAATTGGAGTAAAGTCGTGGACAATCATACCTGAAGATAATTTCTGCAAAAGAAGCAATGCAAAAACTTAATAAAATCAAAATTTAAAAAACATTTAAAACCCATTAACTTAAAATAATGTAACCCCATTGATTCATTTCAATCATTAATTCAAATCCATTAATTTAAAAACAATTAATTTGAAAATCAGTAATTTAAAAAATTTATTTTTTAAAGAAAGAGTTGAAATTGAGAAAAAAAATTGAAATATATGACAGAGAATATTTAAAACGTCAAAGAATGAAATTAAGAAGAAAAACTGAAACAGCACAGAGAACTATTAAAATTAAAAAGAATGAAATTGAGAAGAGAGACAAAATGACAGAGAATAATTAAAATTGAAAAGTACGAAATATTTTTGTTTGATAAATAAGAAAGGTGTCAAATTTTCAAAATAGACATCAAATTTTAAAATGGAGGAAAAAAGTAAATAGAAAAGAACCCGTAATGATTGCGTAATCTATAATTACCTTATTTCCAACACGTATATCAGTAACAGGATCTTTAATTTCATTAGTGAAAATCAGTTCGACATTAGCCATGACAGAACTAATTAAATGTTGGGATCGAGTAAATCGATATTCGAGTTTCAAGCCATGACCGTTTATTTTATTTAAAGCCTCAATCTTTTTTAATGGAATGTATGAAGCCGAAACTTCTCTGATTTCATTGCCAGCAACTGCATTAACAGGCGTTAAAAATCCTCCCAAACTCGGTGTCATGATTGGTGTCATTGGTATCACTGTAAAATTGAAG
Source organism: Ganaspis sp. Gsp50 (assembly GCA_011057455.1). Classification (NCBI taxonomy): domain Eukaryota; kingdom Metazoa; phylum Arthropoda; class Insecta; order Hymenoptera; family Figitidae; genus Ganaspis; species Ganaspis sp. Gsp50. The sequence goes on from WNHD01001001.1 coordinate 6,354, forward strand.
AAAAATGCAATATTAGCGTCAAATAAAAAAAAACGGATAAAGAAAAATTCAATGTTTTTAAAAGCATTTTAAATTTAAAATCAGGATAAACTAGAAACAAAATATTTATATTTTAAGTATTTCTTACCATCATCGAGATCTAAAAGCAGATCTAGATTACTTTTCGGTTTTTCGTTACTTTCAACTTTCACGGGTTTTTCTTTAACAACAGTCTTTTCCTCAGTCTCGCTTTCTTCAGAGCTAGACTCTTCTGAGGACTCTTCTGAATCTTCACTGCCGCTTTCGCTAGTAGATTCTCTCTCGTTCTTTTTACTTTGCCTTTTATCATCCTCAGATTTGTCTGAAATTGAGGAATATTCTTCCGAGTCGCTTTCCTCCTCAGATGATTCACTTGACGATCCAGAACTCTCTTCTTCACCTTCTGATTCTGAATTAAAAAATTCTTCAAATGATGATTATAGTATTTATAAAATAACATTTTTCAATAATTTCTACTGAGGGAGACAAGAAAAATATTTTTAATAATAATAATAATAATCATAATAATAATAATAATAATAATAATAATAATAATCATAATAATAATATAATAACAATAATAATATTTAACAATAATAAGAACAATAATATACATACAGGCTTCACTGCGCAAAAAGGGTTCAGAAAAATGAGATTAGAGGAGCTTTTCTTTCAAAAATAACAAATAACAAAATAATATTAACATAGAAAGAAAATTTGAAATACAGAAGAAGAACCTGAAGAACAATGAGGGAAAAATATAAACATATTTAGAAAATAAAAAACAATACAGTTAATACAATATAAACAACTACCTAAAATTGATGAAAGTACGTAAATAATTAACAACACAGTTGAAAATTTCGGTAACAACTTAATGTAAAGAAAATTAAGGTAAAAATAAGAAAACAAAAAATCACCTTAAATTAAAGTAAATATTTTAAATAGTTAAATTATAAATAAATAATAATTAAATGTTTAAGAAGTTAAATGAATTTATTGATCATGAATGTTTAAAGCATGCAGAAAATGCCTGTAAATTGTAAAATAAGTGACGAAAAAACTTGATAAAAGTTCCAGTGAATTTAAAAGAAAAAATTAAATAAGTATTTGCAAATCCAAACAAATTAAGTTTAAACTGAAAAAATGAAAAAGAAAAAACAATTTGAAGTCACAAAAAATAACTAAAAATGAAGAAAATACGTTAGGATTATTTATTTATTATAAAACAATTTAATAAAAGAACCAACAAAAAATTGAGAAATGTTTTAGAAAACCACTGAAACAATACAAAACTTCAAATGAAAAAGAAAGAATACATTAAAAATGAAAAAAAAACAATTAAATTCGATTACAAAATGAATGAGAAAATACAAAAAATAATTTAAAATCATGAATAATTAAATAAAACTAAGAAAAATGATTAGAAAAAAAAGGAACAAAAATAAACAATAAAATTGGAACAAGTGGAAAATTATATTGATTTCATGAACATTTGGGCTTCCTCATAAGGAAAAAGTTTTAAATGTCAAAATAATGAAACTGTGACATCTTTTTATAAATTTTTGTTTTATATTATATTAATATTAATACGAATCAATTCGTTTTTTAGAATCAAAATTTTTTCCTAAAGAAATTATCTTTAAAAAATTCCAATATTACTGGTTATATGAAAAATTAGAATTTTTATTCTTAAGAACAATTCAACTTTGAAATTTTTTCCATAAAATATTAGTGGTACTTATATTTTATAAAGGTCAGACGATTTATTTCTTAACGTAGAAAAGTTTTTCAAAAGGAATTACCATTAAAAAGAGACAATTTTAAAAGTTATTTCAGAAAAATTGAATTTTAAGTGTCAAAAATGATAGAAAATTGTAATTTAAACCATCAATTCTTTGTAAAATATAGACTTTATATAGGTCAATCGATTCGTCTCGATGCAAAGAATTTAAAATTTTCACTCGTAAATTAAAATCTTTATTTTAAAAAAAATTTTGTAAAAAAGGCCGTATTTTTCTAGAAAACAAAGTGCTCAAAAGTTTTTGAATGAGTATTTCTAAAAATCCATGCATACGTTTCTAGATTTTTATGAGTGAAATAACTCTGACAAATTTCATTAAAATCGGTCTAAGTGTTCTCAAGATACGTAATTGGTTCACAAAAAAGCGTGACACACACACACACATTAAAGAAAATTCTAAATTTTAAAAGTACAATATTAAAAAAAAAACTTGAAAATTTAAAAACTGAATATAAAATGAATAAAAGGTTATATAAAAAGTACAATAACCAAATTTTTCAAGATTACTGAAAATTTGGAAAAATTATTTGAATACGAAGAGAACTAAAGAAAAAAATTGGGAAATTTTAAAAATTTGACAAAAAATTTATGAAATTACTAGAGAATACAAAAGAAAGACAAAATTTAAAATGAAAATCGATAATAAAGAAATTGATATCGAAATATTAGTAGAAACGAAGAGAGAGGATTCAATAACTAGAAAAATAAAATTTTAAAACTAATGGAATTATCAAGAAAGTAAAATAAAGTAACTATAGTTTTTAAATAAATAAATATGCAAAAAGCCACTTGAAAAGTTTAACAAACTACTTTAGATACTAAACTACTTTAATACAGGAAACTGTAAAAATAACTTGGATAAATGAACTAAGAATCATAAAATGATTAAAGCAAAGTTAATAAATGATATAAAAAACTGTAAAATAAGAAAAATTTAAAATAAAAAACACATTAAAGAACAAAGCAACTGAAAATAAATATGACTAGGAGACAACAAATATTTCTAAAAAGTAAGAAAATTGACTGAGAATGAAGAAAGGAGCTGAAACAAGTTTAAATTAAGAAAAGATTTTAAAACATTGTAGAATATCGTTGAAAATGAAGAACATTCTTTTAAAATAATTTAGAAAGTAGAAAAGACCTATTGAATGAAAATAGTTCATTTATAAACTAAAATACTACATGTAAAAAACTCTGAGATTCTATAAATTTCTATGTACATTACTTTTATATATAAAGAGTATAGCATTTAGTAACGCTTGATCAAAATTAGTAGCAAAAAAGTAGTCTAAAGGGAAAAAAGTACCAAAAAAGTATGGCACTTCAAAGCCTACATTAAACCTTATATTTTCTTTTTAATATATTTTTTCAAATTATCTATTCTATTAAATATTTATATTTTTTTTCTTTCGATCGTCACACTGCTTTAAAATTGTGATTCAACTCCATTATCCCAATTTCTGAATAAAATAGGGGAAAATATTTTAAAAAAGGGGTGAAAGAGGAAATATTTCTGAAAAAGGGGAGAAAAGGTCAATTCTTGAAAATAGAGGAAAAATAGGAAAAATAGGGTAGACGCTCTGAAGTAGACTGTACATAAAATTAAAATGAATGAAAATATGAAATTTTCCCGAGTGACTTTATTCGGCAGAAAATATCTACTTTAGTTTGAAACTTACCATCTGCAGTACTTTCGCAATAAAAGTCTTGCTTCTTTTTGTCTTTTTTCTCCTTTTTGCCAACTGGTAAAATATCCTGTGGAAGAGGTTCTGCGACATCGCGAACAGATTGATCAGGCGGCACTTGAGGAAACGAGGGCAAGGAGCGATAGCCTGCACAAGGCATGTCTAAATAATGCGAAAGAGTTCCCAACTGGAATTGTGACTCTTTAAATCTGGACGTAAGTGTCGGTGCAGGTTTCGTAGCAAGAAATATTCTTTGAGCAAATTCTTGCAATTTTCTTGGTTCTTTTCCCTCTTCTTCAAAAATGAAAAATCGGAGAAAGCGAGCCCTATCTCTAATATCGTAATTCTGATCATACTTGGCCAATTGGAAGACATATTGACAAAATAATTTTGTTTGACTTGGATTATTCAGGTATAATTTAACGGCTAGATTTAAAGTTTGCAATTTAACGATGTCTTGCTCATTTATGAAACTCTTTGCCATCTTTCTGAGAACATCGGGAGCAATTTTTGGAACTCGATCCGAATATTCGCCCAGTAACCATAAAATTGACGCTCTCGCTTGTGGCACTGTGATGAAGTCCATTAATTTCGCCATGTGAGCGATAATTTCCTTGTGCTCGTTTGGCTGGGTTTGCAGAAGCTTTTTTATCACAACCACACTTTCAGCCACAACAGCCTCTGGACAAACAAGTTTATTTAGAAAAAATGTTTATTAAGATAAATGTTTATTTTGAAAAAATGTCGATTAAAAGAAAAAGATGTTTATTTAAACGAAAAAGTATTTGAAAAATAATACTGGGAATTGTTTATTTAACAATTAGGAGAGGAAGAATGCAATAATTTGTAGAAATTTAGAATATTCTTTAAGATTTTTTTCAAAGAAATTTACCATCTCTGTTACTGAGCAATGAAACCAATCCATTGAGACAAGTGTCGGTGACTCCTTTAATATTGCTTGCACATCTGCCAATCGCTTGAATACTAGCACCAACAAATTCCTTATCACTACTAGAAATATAAGTTTGAAACTCTCTCAAAATAACGCTAATGCTCATTTCAGTAGCTAAATTCGTCAAAATGTCCAACTTTAATAATTTTATGTGCGTTGGATCCGAAGTTCGAACGAAAAAAGACTTCAAAAAAGGTTCAAACATTCCCTGCAAAATTTAAAGGCAGTTATTTTTAAATAAGTCAATAATAATAATGATGATAATAATAATAATGATAATAATATAATAATAATAATATAATAATAATAATAATAATAATAATAAATACCGTTCGTCCATCGTCAAAAAAAAATAATAATAATAATACTAGTAATAATATAATAATAAAACTAGTAATAATAACAATAGTAATCGGTAAATCTGCAAAACTACTATTTAATTTTTTGTTGGTATATCAATTTTTGTTTTGGTTTATCAGGGTTTCTACAAATTTGTCTCCCCAAAATTCCATGAGTTTTCCATGATTTCTATGAATAAAATAGAAAAATTTCATGATATTTTTTAATGCATTTTTTCATTAAAAAATGAATTTTTCAATATTTTATAAAAATTTAAATTACTTTTGAAATCATGAAGATTTTGGAAAAATAATTTTCTATAAAATTTGAATCACTCAAAATCATAATTTTTAATTTTAAAACGATTTTAAATATTTTCAAGTGTTTTTAAACGTCTTGAAGTACTTTTAAATGTCTTGAAGTATTTTAAATATTTTGAAGCATTTTTAAATATTTGTAGGCATTTTTAAATATTCCGAAGGATTTTGAAGTAGTCTGAACAATCATAATACTTTTAGAATATTTTTAAAAATTGGTATTTTAAAATCTGCTTATATTAAAATACTAATATTTTTAAATAGTCACTTTGGATTATTTTGAAGTATTTTAAAGTAATATAAAGAATTTGTATGTATTTTAAAATATTTTAAAGTAATTTTAAGTATATTTAAATATTTTTAAGCATTTTTAAGCTTTTTTAAAAATATTTTAAAGTATTTTAAATGAGATTTTAAAAATATTTTGAAGTATTGGGAAGTACTTGCAAACATTTTAATGTAATTTTAAGTATTTTTGAGTATTTTAAAGTAGTCTGATGTATTTTAAAGTAGTTTTAAGTGTTTTGAAATGTTTTTTACATTTTACATATTTTTGAAATATATATACGGGCAAAATTACCATTTATATATAATATAAATATAAATGTGGCCAGAAAACTGTTAAGAATTCTTAGCTAAAATATTTTGAACTATTTTGAAGCATTTTAAAGTATTTTGAATTATTGGGAAGTATTTTGAATCATTGGGAAGTATTTTGAAATATTTTGATGTTATTTGAAGTATTTTGAAGTAATCTGAAGTATTTTGGAATATTTTAAAATAATTTTAAGCATTTTTAAATATTTTGAAGTAATTTCAAGTATTTTGAAGCAGTCTGAAGTATTTTGAAGTAGTCTAAAGTATTTTAAAGTGCTTTTAAGTATTTTGAAATATTTTGAAGTTTTGGAAATTTTTGAATATTTTTAAGATATTTTAAGTATTTTTAAATATTTTGAGGTAATTTGAAGTATTTTAAAGCAGTCTGAAGTATTTTAAAGTATTTTTAAATATTTTAAAACAATTTTAAGCATTTTAAATTATTTTGAAGTATTTTGAAGCATTTTTAAATATTTAGAAGCATTTTTAAATATTCTGAAGGATTTTAAAGTAGCCTGAACAATCATAATACTTTTAGAATATTTTTAAAAATTGGTATTTTAAAATCCGCTTATATTTTATATAATATTTAAAATACTAATATTTTTAAATTGTCACTTTGAATTATTTTGAAGTATTTTAAAGTAATATAAAGAATTTGTATGTATTTTAAAGTAATTTTAAGTATATTTAAATATTTTTAAGTATTTTTAAGCTTTATTAAAAGTATTTAAAACTATTTTCAATGAAATTTTAAAAATATTTTGAAATGTTGGGAAGTACTTGCAAACATTTTAATGTAATTTTAAGTATTTTTGAGTATTTTAAAGTAGTTTTAAGTAGTTTGGAATAATTTAAAGACATTTTAAGTATTTTGGAATATTTTGAAGTTTTTTCTGTATAAAAAAGAGTATAAAATTTTGGTAAATCTCAATAAACACCATAAAGTAAAGAAATTAAATAACAAAAATAAATGTCCATGATATGATTGAAAATTCCCTGAGAATTCCAGGTTTTCCATGTTTTCCAGAGTTGTAGAAACCCTGTTTATTAATTTTTGTTTTGAAAGAAGTTAGTGAAAAAGTCACCTTCCGAGTTATCGAGATGCTCGCGATGCAATGAAGAACAATGCTCTGAACTTCGCGATGACTTCTTAATAATCTTATTAACGCTTTCGCTGCAATAATAACTTCACTTCTAGGTGCCGCGTGGTGATATAACTGTGCAACAGACATAACAACGGACGCATTTCTGCTCTGCAAAAGGGGTTTCGTGTTCCTTAACAATAACCGATGATCTATATCTAAAGTAAATTTTGGTTTTTTCAAACTGGAGGAATCACTATCCGACTCGTAAAACGAACGCTCCTCCTCCTCTTCTTCAACTTCCTGCAAATAAAAACACTTCTATAGCTTCCAAAGGAAAATCCAAGATTTACAATTCCTAACACATTCAACTTTGACAAATTTAAACTCAAGGTGTTCAAATTTTAAAGCGTTGAAAATTAAACCCGTTTCGATTCAAAAGGACTTTGAAAACATTATAAACTAGAGAGAACCATGTTAACATTAAAGTATACGTCTGAACGTATTTAACGTCTTGAAAAATACAATTATTATAAAGTAATAATAAAACAAAGAATCATAAAATAATAAAAATTTACTTAAATTGATAAATTTGAAATTTGCGTTACTCTTAAAATTTTAACGATAGTACAATTTTAAAAGAATGCATCAAAAATGCAAAACAAAAAGTTAAATATGCTACATCATTATGCTACATTTATACTAAATATGTTACATCTTTTAGCTAATTGTAAAATGATGCACAACTAAATACTGAATCACTGAAAAACAATTAGAAAAAGAAATTGATTTTCATAGAAATCATCTTTTGTCATAAAATTGAATCACAGAAACGATCAAAAAAAGTTTTGTGTTGGAAAAAAAAGTAATTTCCTCATCCAGGATGTTTTGGGGCCAATTCAACTGCCTTTGTAGAATTTATTAACACATAAAAATAAAAAAACTACAACATCACGATTTTAGAAGTGACACTAAGGAAATGAGATTAATGTTTTTCTAAAAACTTGTGAATTAAAAAAGGGAATAAATATGTAATACATAAAAGAAATAATCCATGTTTCTAGTTTTTAAAAAACCTTGAAATTAATTGAAATTAAATAGTACATTAATATTTTCTAAAATTTTGAAAGATGAAGTGTGAAAATAGAATGGAAAATTATTTCTATGTTTAAAAAAAAAAAATAAATATAAAAGAAAAGTTTTTTAAAGATAGTGTTTTTTTACCTGGGACCATTTTGTAGAGAATCAAAAAATAATCGACAATTTCTTTTTCATTTTAACAAACATGTTATTTTAAGGGTTAAAAATGGGGACTAAAGTTTGCGATTTTCAATAAAGTGCATAAGACGCTCATAGCTAAATTTATTAGACTTCAATATGAAAGACGAAAAATTTTAAAATCAACTTGAAAGATTAATAAAGTTGTAAAACTTTCACATGCTGCATCGGAAATTTTATAAACAACTTTTTCACAAAAGATTACAAATCAAATTATTTGAAGAATCTCATACTATTAGTAATAAATAGAATATATTAATTAAGTTTAAAGGCTTTTAAAATTATTTAAATAAAATGGAACATAATTTTCTTTGCCAAAAATCGTAAAAATCATTTATCCTAAATGTTTTGAGTATCTGACCTGAGTTTTATTGTGTAGAATAGTTTTGATTTTCATTTTAAAAGAATTTACATACTTAAATTTGATGTATTTATGCAGAATTTTTTTGTGTATAATCAGGGTTTCTCCAAATTTTTCTTCACAAAATTGCATTAATTCTCCATGAGTTCCACAAGAAAAAAAAGAAATCCCATTATATTTATAATGTATGTATATGTTAAAAAATGAATTGTTTAATATTTTGTAAGAATTTAAATTAGTTTTGAAATAATGAAAGTCTTTTAAAGACTAATATTTTTGTAATACTTTGAACTATTTTGAAGTATCTTTAAACATTTTGAAGTCTTTTTGAGTATTTTAAAGTAATCCTAAGTATATTTAAATATTTTGTAGCATTTCTAAGTGTTTCTAAATTTTTTGAAGTATTCTAAAATATTTTGAAGTATTGGGAAGTATTTGGAAAAAGTTTAAGCTAATTTTAAGTATTTTAAAGTGATTTTATGTATTTTAAAATATTTTAAAGATTTTTTAATTATTTTGATGTCTTTTTCTGTTAAAAGAAGTATATTAATTTTGGTAAAACTTAATCAACATCATAAAGTAAAGAAATTCAATAAAAAGAATAAATTTTCATGGTATAAATGAAAATTCCATGAGATTTCCATGATTCCATGAGGAATAATAAAATTCCACGAGAATTCCAGATTTTTTTTGTTAATTTATTTGCGTAGAATTAAAACTTGAATTTAAAAGGATAATTTCAAAACATTTTTTATGTAGAATTATGCAATGTAATATTTAATCGCGTAGAATTAAAAAACAAACTAAATACCCTTTTGCTTAATTCTAACGTGGAGAGAGTTTTTCTCTGAAGAATTAAAAATTGAGATTTTTTTGTGTGTAGAATTTAATCCTCTAAAATTAATTTTAAAATAAATCCAAGTGCGGAGAATTTGATTGTGTAGAATTTAAATGTGCAGAAATTTTAAATCTTTAATTGTAGCAAAATGTATTTCTTTGTGTAAAGTTATCTGGTATTTGATTTAGCGCCGCAGAGTTCAAATTTAAATAAAAAGAATAATTAAAATATTTTCTCGTGTAGAGTTAAATTGTCTAGAATTTTATGATATAGTGTTTAACTACGAAAAATTAAATAAATTAAATTGATGTTATGTATTTTCACTAGTTATAATGTGTAGAATTTTTTATTGTGCAATTTATTTGCGTAGAATTTTTATGACTTGTCTAAATATACTGTGTCGAGTTTTCTTGTGTAGAAACGATAAAAGAATTAAACGTGTAGAATTTTATTGGATAGAGCTTATTTACGTAGAATCGCTACCACCCCAGATACCTAATAGCACAATATTTGTATGCTCTTTTTGATCGTTACCATGATTCAGCCAAAAAAGAAGATATCAACGTACATTCGAATTAGGATTGATAAATTGCGTTCTAGCGTATCTTGTCAACATGTTAACAATGACGACTTGTCCCCATTCATCAACATCTACCAAGAGATTGCACAATTTCCTGTAATTCTTGTGAATCAGGTCTATTCGTTCAGGACAAACTTCTTCAAATGCCATAACGGCTGAGCCAACAACGAGTGTTGTTTTGTCTGACAATAACTTTTCTAAAACACAAATGAGTTCGTCTTTCTGTTCAGGATCCAGGGAATATAATTTTGGAATAGCGTGCGCTGCAGTCTTTCGAACATAAGGAGACATATCGCTTGCAGAGTCTTTTATGGCGAGCATAACAATTGGAACAATCATCGCAACTCGTATACTTGAAAGAACTCTCAAAGCACTTGCTCTTATAAGTTGATTTGGATCTTTCAACGCCCTTTGAAAAGTCGATATTGACAGGAGTGCCAAATCCTGCTGATCCTCTGCATAACGAACCAAATAGACGTACACTAATTTTTTCACTTCTATATTTTTCGACACCACATTTTTTACTACTGCTGGAAAAAGATCCGAAGCATCTCTTCCCTTTGCTACCATCTGCAAATTTTAAATTTATTTATTTCTATGATAAATTAACAATTTAATTTTAATAAATAAATCATTTTTAAATTGATTTTCAAAAAACGTGTTTCTATTTCAACTTGTCTCTTACAACTAAATTCAAATTATAACTCTTAAGGCATTCTTGCGCCTTAAGGCATACTTGCAAACAATTTTTTACTTTTTTTTTTACTTTTTTTAATCCTCATAATGTTAAAAATAAGCATGTAAAATATTATTTAGAAATTCAGATTTTTATAGTTATATATAAACAAATATACACTACTGTAAATATCAAATATTCAGAATCTAATAAAGGGTCCACTTTATTTGCTTCCAACAATTAGGTTCTTGCACTTAGAACTTTGATCATACACGGAGAGAAATTTACAGGAAAAATTGTGCCTTCACGGGAGAACGGATGCAAGATTCATTCCTTAGAATTTTACGGTGATTTTCAGGAAAATTTTATGGAAGTTAATTTTTCCTGGAAAGCACCGTAAAATCCTAAGGAATGAATTTTGCATCAGTTTTCCCGTAAAAGCACAGGAACTTTTCCTGTAAATTTCTCTCCGTGACGGATATCCTAAAAGCTGGCTTTAAGACCTTTCAAATGACCTATTATGCTTTGGATTTAGACGGATTTAAAGTACTTTTATAATAAGATTTCAAGCGCACTATTTTGAATACTTTCTGTCCTGTCGATAGTAAGTTGGAATTATGCGTATTTTTAAAAACAGCGTTTTTTAAAACGGCACCTGCTGTAGCAAAAAATCTAAACGAAATTTTGAGAATTATTTTTGCATGTTGTGCGGTACAAATTTAAGAAAGTTATTTATAGAAAAATACCTTCTCGAATTATTATCTGAAAATAAAACATAGCAGACTATATACAATTTTAAAAGAAAATAATATTAACATTAGAAAAGTTTGAAATATGTATAGAATTTTTTTCTTCTAAAAAACTGAAGAAAAATGAATGAAAAATGTTATATTCAGGAAATTAAAAAAACACAAAAAATTAAAAACACAACTGAAAATTTGGATAAGAACTATTTTTCCAAACAAAATTAAAGTAATGTAAAAAAACGACAAATCATCTAAGATTAAAATAAATACACAACAATGAAATTTTTGAAAGGATAAAGAAAATAATATATTTCAAGGTTTTATTAAAAAATGTATTTAAAAAATTTCCATAATCAAAAGTAAACAATGAGCAATCACGACAAAATTGTCATATTTATATTGAAAACAATATTAAATTGCATTATGATCAGTTATTGTGTTGGAAATAATAGTTCAGTAAAACCTGTCTTGACCACCTACGGTTCCATTCCAAAGCGGCCAACTTAAGCAGAAGGCCAACCAGGGTTTCTACAAATTTTTCTTCTCCAAATTCCATGAGGTATCCATGATTTCCATGAAAAAGGTAGACAAATTTCCATGATATTTTTTAATATATTTTTAATTAATTTTTAATATATTTTTAAAAAATATGTTTTTAATTAAATTCATTTCAATATTTTGCAAGAATTTAAATTATTCAAGACCATTATTTTTAATTTTAAACCATTTTAAGTAATTTCAAATGTTTTTTTAAAATATTTTCAAGTATTTTGTAATATTTTGAAGTATTTTAAAATATTTTAAGTATTCTCAAGTATTGTGATTAAGCACTTTTAAAATATTTAAATAAATTAATATTTTAAAATGTGTTTATAATTTATTTAATACTTAAAAAGCTAATATTTTTAATTACTTTGAAATATTTTGAAGTCTTTTAAAGTATTTTAAAGTAATTTTAAGTACATTACAATATTTTTAAGTATTTTAGTGTTTTTAAATATTTTTAGGTATTTAAAAAAATGTAAAGTATTGAGAAGTATTTGGAGACATTTTAAAGCAATTTAAGTAATCTGGAATATTTTTAAGTAGTTTTAAGTATTTCGAAATATTTTAAAGACAGTTTAGATATTTTTTAATGTTTTGGAGTATTTTGAAGTATTTTTTAATATTTTGAAGTATTGTCAAATATTTTGAAGTACTCTGAAATATTTTAAAAAACTAATACTTTAAAATATTTTTATACTTTATTTAATACTTAAAATACTAATATTTTTAAATATTTTGAAGTATTTGGATATAGTCTGAAGTATTTTGAAATATTTTAAAGCCATTTTAATTATTTTTTAATATTTTAGAGTATTTTAAAGTATTTTAAAATAGTTCTAAGTAATTTTAAGTATTTTTTAATATTTCGAAGTATTTTTAGTTATTTTGAAGTACTCTGAAATATTTTAAAAAACTAATAGTTTACAATCTTTTTATATACTTTTTTTAATACTTAAAATGCTAATGTTTTTAAATACTTTTATCTATTTTAAAGTATTTTTAAATATTTTGAAGTACTCTGATATATTTTAAGAAACTAATACTTTAAAATCTTTTCATACTACTAATAATACTAAATGCTAATATTTTTAAATACATTTAACTATTTTAAAGCACCTTTAAATATTTTGAAGTCTTTTAATGTAATATAAAGCATTTTGAGGTATTTTAAAGTAATTTTAAGTAAGTTTAAATATTTTGAAGTATTTTGAAGTGCTCTCAAGTATTTTAAAGTATTTTGAAGTGGCCTGCAGTATTTAAATATTTTCACGACATTTTAAGTATTTGTGAATATTTTGGAGTAGTTTGAAGTAGTCTGAAGTATTTTAAAGTAGTTTTAAGTAATTTCAAATATTTTGAAGTATTTTGAAGCTTTCTCTGTAAAAAAAGTATTATAAAATTTGGATAAAACTCAATAAACATAATAAAGTAAAGAAATTAAATAAAAAAATTAATTTCCATGATATAAATGGAAATTCCATGAGATTTCCATGATTCCATGAGGAATATGAAATTCCAGGTTTTCCATGTTTTCCAGAGTTATAGAAACCCTGCCAACTTGCAGAATAAAGTACGGGGAAGTAGAGGTAAGCAGATTTTGACGTGTAAAATAAAATATTTGATATAAATAGCATAAACTGAAGCAGGAATTTTCATTTAAGTAAATTTATTTAATCGAACCATACGCGACCGGGTTCAAAGCTGTATGGGTTCAAATTACTCAATTTTAAGTTTAAACCTTGTTAAGCGCCTGTCGACTTCAAAATAACCAGTCGACATATTTATTTAAAATAAAATTTAAACAGAGCAAACTATAATCACAAGGGGGTAAAATGGGCTCGTGATTTTAAAGAAGGTCAGATTCTAATCCCCACACTCGGCACGGTATTATGTCGACTATAATTTTAGGTGTTCGCCCCTTCACGATTATTTATAATCAGAAAAGCAGTGATAATTAGATTTACTGTACGGTTATACCTTTTTACTGGATTAGCATGAGAATGCTTATGCGATGAATTCTTAATGCTTAACTCATCTTGCCATCAAGCATGATCCCGATTCTTGATTCAGAAATTTCTATTATTCACAGCCTATAACTCGACTGCTATTTAATCGAACATAGTGCATAAAATCATCGTAACCATTTAATAAGAAATTCAAGATCTCGAATGTAAGTCGTGGATTAAATTTTATCAATATCAGCTTCAGCTTTTCTCTAACATCGGCGAATACTGCATACGTTAGAATATATGAGTCGAGTTTTACACGCAAACTCCAACAGTTTCACCTTTCTGTTGCTTTTAAGATCACGAATTTCTAGAAGCAAATTGGCGTCATCTTTCTTTACTCCCTATTGATATCGAAAACAAATTTGTTTCACGTTCTGCACGAACCTTTATTGACAAAATACCAGGACTCATATGGTCCTTCGAAAACCCTTGACAATACGAAACAAAATTATCTCTATAGGTCCCGCTGGTGTTTATATGATCTTTCAGAATCCACAAAACTGTTCAGGATCTCTTTCTGTCTTTGGAAAATAAATTTTCAAAGATTTCATGACCCTGCCAATCCCTGTCATGTATTTTCATCATAAACACCTGCAGCTGAGGAATGATGTCGACTATTATAGTCTCGATTTGCAATCGGTAAGCAATCCTCTTGAGTTATCGCCTCGGCATGAAAACTATGAACCAAAACGACGATCTGCATCAAACCCTACCGTATGATTTTTAACAACATCGTGATGACCGTGTGTACCTCGGTTACCGAAATTATTTGTTTCTCAAATATTCTGTCAAATGAACTTTCGGTTAAATTGTCGATCACTTGAAATTTCTGTTGCATGGGCACTTTGATAAATTAAGTTTCTGTCACATTAGAATTCTGTAAAATGATTTGTGGATTATTTGATGTTCCAGTCGCATGATGAATCTTTCATATTAAGTTTGGGTCACATAGACATTCTGTCATATGGAAGTTAGACTATATTAATTTATGTCAAATGGACTTTGGATCATTTTCATTCGTCTCCACTTTCTTGGTAAATACGAATTTAGATACGTAACACGACGAATAAGTGATCGTGATTTAACTACCTTAACTTTTAAAATGCCTTGGATACATACCAGCAAAAATAATTAGAAAATGATGAGTCAATGTTTTCCAAATAATGGGAAAAGATTCAATCATTGGGAACTTAGTATGTATACAAATTAGGAGGAAATCCCTCATTATATAGTTATTATAACATAATTATATAGTTATTAAAAATACATGAACAAAAATAAAATAATGGGAAGAAATAGAGAATCGTCAACATACGCAGGTCAAATGACAACAAAATCTTAGAAAAACTTGGCCATGATAAAAGGTACACAAGTGGCCAAGTTAAACAAATGAAGTACCATGTAAATCAATGCTATTTTGCCGGTTCCTTTAAATTGTGACCAATTTCGGCAGGTGGCCAATTTGACAGGTTTTACTGTATAATAGTTGTCTGAAATGACTTGAATTTAATTAACGTTTAATCAACTTGCCCCAATTATTCGCTTCATTGCTTCGAGTTTCATCCCATCTTTACTACTGTCAAGCATTTGCTTCAAATCATCGTGCCTGAAAAACAAATTATCAATTTATCTTCTCTTTCGGATTATCCAAAGATGTGAACCTAACCTCAAAACACGTATTTCGAAAATTAAATGTAATTCCTACTTTTTATAATCGGAATGAAAAAATCCTCCGGAAGCAGGATCAGTGCCTAATTCCGGCTCCCCAGCACTAGAAGGTCTGTCAATACTATAAGAACCTCCATTATTTGACATTGTATTCGCGGCTGCAGTCAACATTTTTGTAAATCAAGTGTCTACACTATGTACAGGAAATTACTGAAAACTTTTTTAATATTCTTCCTCCTCAGTGCTTATTACTTTCATGACAATTGCACAAAACTTTTCATAAACAGATGGGGAATTTTTAATATTTCATTTAATTATATATTCACGTTCCACATCACAATTATAATCCATTAACCATGCATTTCGTGTAGATGGGAAACTTTACGGTTCACCAGATTGGTCATTATGTAGGGTCATGGTTGAGAGACTTTGTTCAGCCGCGTTCACAGCTCTGAGAAGTGCAAATTGCCTGCAGAGTGTCACGTCCTGGTAAAAACGTAACAAGATTTCTTGTTGGTTCTTTTATAGCAAACCAACTAGTGGGTTTATTTTACCTTGCACTGTTTAAAAAAACA
>WNHD01001002.1:0-22404 GCA_011057455.1 Ganaspis sp. Gsp50
TGGACTGATGACTCTGTTTTAATCCCACACCTCCTACACAATGGGGAGTATTGCTTTCCAATTTTGTGTTGGTGATAATTAAGAAAATCGTGCCCAGTGTGTAACCTGACCAAGGTTCGCACACTGGTTTTATTGAGCTTTAGAAGGCTTTGAGACGGTCCTCATTTAGGGCTAAACCTAACAGTTCCCTCGCCTGCCGTCCCACTTCCGTGGCCGCCCAAACTTTTACCTGCCTTCCATGCATCCACCTGCTGATAGCCTCTTCTACTCCACTTTACATTATGCCCAAGGCAGGTTCAGGGTCCATCATTAGTGTCTCTAATCCAATTCTAGCTAGATCATCCGTCCTTTCATTTCCCTTTATTCCCGAATGTCCCGATACCCAAGTCAATGAAAGCTTATTTACTGAACCTACCCTGTCCAGCATCTCTCGGCATTGCAAAACCAATCTAGATTCAATAACCAGGCTCACTAACGTGATCAAGGCAGATTGACTGCCCACACAGATCTCGATCCGCCTCCCAAATGCCCTTTTGTCAAGTACCATCTGAGCGCAGCCCAAACCCGCGCAGACCTCCGCCTACCAGACCATCGAATAATGTCCCAGTGATATTGAAACCCTAGTGCAGCCGGTGCTTCTATATATACCTGCCCCTGTGCAGCATTTCATTTTTGATCCATCTGTATACCAGATGTCCCCAGTCAAAGGAAGGCCCTTCTTCCAATCATCCCTATTTGGGATTTTCACTTGGAATAAAGTTTTAAATTTAACATTCTTCGTCATTCTGTCCTGTCCCATGTTCATTTCTAGGATAGTCAGAATGGAATCCGGGAATCTAGTGTGTTCCCCACCTTGTTCCCATCTGCCTTGTGCCTTAAGCCTGCTCATGGTGAGCGCAGCTTTTGCCATTGCAGATATATGCAGAGGTTCTTCCGAGAGTATGAATCCCAATGCCGCAGTTGGCCTGGTCCTCATGGCCCCCGTTATTCCTCTAAAAACTATTGCCTGTAGGTGTTCCAGTCTCCTTTTCGCCGTAATGAGTTTGGTCCTGGGCCACCAGACAATTGCTGCATGCAGAAATCTTGGTTTTAGAATTATCCCGTATATCCAATGTACCATATTCGGCCCTAGACCCCAAGATGATCCTATTGCCCTTCTGCAAATCTAGTACGAAGTACAAAATTTATTGTACTGGTATTCAAGATGCTCCCTCCAACTCAGCTTTCTATCCAGGATTACTCCTAAATATTTCGACGAACTAGATATTGCTATCTCTTTACCATAAAATACAGGTCCTTTTAATTTAGGGACATTGTATCTCCTCGTGATGATTACTAAATTCGCCTTCTCGGGATTTACAGACAGCCCTATATTATCGCATCATACTTTTACAATGCGTAGTGCAGTCTGCATTATTTCTAAGAGTACTTATAATACAAATCCTCTTAGTATTACTAAGGAATCATTCGCATAGCTCTGCGTAAAATATTCCAGCTCATTAAACTTCCTAAGTAGCCCATGCACCACAGTGAAGGTGACAAGACCCCTTCTTGTGGGCATCCATTTGAAACGAAGCCCTTTACCGTGGCTTCGCTATACTCTGCCTCTAAGCCTCTGTTCCGCAGCATACTTCTGATCCACTTAACAAGTTGTTGAGGTACACCACATTTCCGTGCTTTTTTGCAGATCGTGTTATAGGGTTTGCTTGGGAAAATCCCCTCAATATCCAGAAAGGCACCTACCGCGTACTCTCCCACATCCAATTCTCTCTCGATTTTGCCCACAGCCGTCTGTCGCGCAGTTTTGACTGAGAATCCAGGCCTATATGCATGCTGACCCACGTGCAAGGGCCTATCTAACAGACATTCCTGCCTGATATAGACGTCGATCATCTTTTCCAAAGCCTTCAACATGAAGGAGGTCAAGCTGATCGGCTGAAAGTCCTTAGCCGCAGTGTAACCTGCTCGGCCACCCTTGGAGGCTAAAGTCTTCTGACAGTTCCGAGGGTGGATAAGGACTCCAAAAGAAGGGTTTTGGGTTTTTAGTGTGTCGGGCCGGTAGTAGTTCGCCGGTTATTTTTGTTTATTTCTTTTTGTTTACCAACCCCACATACCCTCGGATTCGGCCCCGAGGGACCTGTATGCAGATTTTCCCAATTTTCCCTATGCAAAAAAAAAATAAAAAAAAACCTGCTCAGCCAGCCTTCGGGATAAAGAACACTTTTGTCCTTCTCCAGGACTCTGGTATGTATCCCAGAGCTATACCTGCTCTCATAAACTTTAACAGTGGGGTTCGTATGTATTCAAAGCCTCTCTGTAAGAGGGCCGGGTATGCAGCATCCCCCCTGGTTATTTATATGGTTTAAATGAGCTTATAGCCCAATTAAGCCCTTCCGAAGTAACGATTTTTGACGACAGATTCCAGTGTTCTCTACCGTGCTTCGAGACTACTATATCTCTCCATAACTCATTATCTTTTGTCTTCCTGAAGCCTGGAATGTTAACTTCCATCAAATGCTCCAAACACTCCTCCTTTGTCTGCGCAAAATGCCCATTAGGGAGTTTAATCGCTCTGAGTTTGGCTGTTGAATATTCTGCTAGAATTTCATAAAGTCTCGATGCTTCAGGCACTTTTGTTATTCCCTAGCAGAAACTTCTCCAGATGGCGACCTTCGCCAACTCGAGTTCCTTCTTAAAGGTCCCCCTCATCTTCCGATACAAATCCCAAGATTCTTAGTTCCTACTTTTCTTTGCCCTATTAAAGAGGCTTATCACTGTTTGCCTTAATCCCTCGAGTCGGGAGTTTCACCAATTGGCCCTCCCACTTAAGTCGGATCTTTTAGCAGGACAGTTTCTTTCATATGAAGAGATAATGGCCCTCTGCAGATGATCTACTGCTAGTTCCAATTCTTCCTCATTTCCGTACCTCGGTGGGAAGTAACCCAATGAGACCCGGAGGTCCTCACAGTATGAGGCCCAATCGGTTCTTCTCGGTTGCATATCCCACTTTACTGGCTGTTCTAATGCCTCTATTCTGAATGTAATGGTCCTGTGGTCAGACATTGAGATTTCGTGAGAAACTCTCCAGTCCAATACAGGCCCTCAAACCGACTTAGAGCAGATTGTTAAATCCAACACTTCCCTCCTCTTTACAGTGACAAATGTTGGTTCATTACATTGATTTAGTATGTCTAAATCCATTTCTAACGGAAACTCTAGGAGTTCCTCCCCTCTCCCATTGAACCCACACCGTATGGTGCGCATCAGCATCACAGCCCAAGATAAGAGGTAGTCTCTCTTGATGACAGTACCCTACCAGCCTAGTTATCTCAGTTGGAGAAATAGATTCTGCATCTTCATGGAAGTAAGCTGAGGCTATTATAACCTCTCTCTTACTCCCCTCCTTTCCTTGGTATTTAGCTCTAATCACTGCGAAATCTCGAGTAGTCAATTCCGTTATAAAGAATGCGTCTAACCCTTTGAAGATCAGACACGCTCTTGGAACTAGTGCATGTGGTAAACTGACAAGTTCTCCACAACCATCAAGCCCTCTAACAGTTCCCCTGTCTACCCAGGGTTCCTGAGTAAAGGCTATGATTGTCTGCATTTCTATCAGGCGCTTGGCTAATACCGCCGCGCCGTAGCACTTTTACAGTAATGCAAATTAATATGTGTGCATTGGATACTCTGGACAGTCATTTATTCCTGAACCGCGACATCCTGTGCCTCTTCCAACTCAATCTTTTCAGGTCTACTTTCGCGTCCCGTCAAAGGTCAAGCTACCTCACCCCTTTTAGCTTTGTGATCCTCCCGAAGAGTATCTACTCCACCAACAGCGGTCTGATTCTGGATTTATTGTGTAATCCATAAAAAATCCCACGAGCAATGGGGAACTAAATTGTCAATCCTCATCAAGCCCCACGTGAGGATAAGGCTAAAACTCACTGAGACTTTGCCCAGGTCTCAGCGCCTCCGTTCAAGACATCTCTTACCTTTGCCATCAACGAGACCCGAAAGTCCGGAAATCAAGCTTACTCATTACGATCGTCCCTGAGCTTTGCAGGTCTTGTCTCGCAAAGTGCCGCAGCCTGACCCCAATCACACGGCGGATTTGGTTTCCCTAGTGCCATTCATCCATCGACACGGTGGAAACATCTTGGATTGGGGGTCATGAGTCTCTCGCCTCGCACCTCAACTTCCCTGACCGAGAAAATTGATGGAACCACTTCTTAGTTAAAACCCCTCCGGCGTCTACTCTTTCGATTCTAATAGTCTTTTGAAATCGCTGTCAATATCCTAAAAGTGACTTCCTTCCCTGAGACTACTCTGACTTTTGCGCCCCGAGCGGCCAACCCGGTGAATCGCGTAAAGTTTGGTTTCGGAGCGGCCTTTCCTTTTTGAGGAATACGCTCCCTCGTTGCCCAGAGAATAGTTCAGCTTAGACAGAGTTGTTGCCCAAAGAGTCTATTATATACCAACTTCAAGGTCCTGTGATTCCCAGGGGAAGCACACAGATATTAATGATCTAAAAATGATGCTCCTAGTTTGGGAAACAGTACTATCAAATTCATGCCACATGGCACCACAGTCTCGATTTTCTTGGAGTTAGGAACTTTAAATTAACATAGAACATACGTGAGGTAATTTGTACCCCAGTGTGTTAAACAAATGTTAAATGAATGTTTTTACATATTTTATATCTTAAAAACTACTACAATAGAAAATTTCAATGTTAAAAATAGTTCACATTTAGGCGTTCGGCTGTTCAAAATGATGACTCAAAAAGTGTAGACAACTTAACTAATTATGATTACATATTAGAATAACCTAAAACAAACAATCAAGGTATCATTTTAAATTCAAAAACTTAATACAGGTTATAAAATAAGAACAACTTTTTACGTTTCGACATACACTGCAGTCCTCCTCAGAACTAGAATTTATTTAAAAAAAACCAAATATACAAAAAAACAATACTTGAAATAAAATCATAAATAAAGAAATAATTTTTACAAACAAAATATTCACCGTTAAAAAGGATCTTAAAAAAAATGTCAATACAGGACATTTTGTTGTTACAGATGAGTGTACACTAACAAACAATTTTGAATAAACAAGGTTAATGACTAATCTAAAGAGTGAGACAAGACAACTGCCAACGATATGAGTTAGACAGAATTAAATTGAATCATTCCGATTAGAATTTACTGAATTGCTACACTTAATTAACGCCATGCGTTTTTCTATGTATTTATTTAAAAAAAACACTTGGATGATTTTTACTTTAGGCCAGGTTCCTCCAAACAATTTTCAAAAAATAAAAATTTTGTTTTCTACGTAAATTGCTAGGAAATACGCTTAGAAATAATGTAGAATTAGTCCCGAAGTTCCACTCGCCAGAGAAGATGGTAAACAAGAGGGTAGAGCGGAGCGCACCATAAGGTAAATTCGACTACTCGAGCGCCCTGGATGGCGGTAGCTGACACTGAAGCGTCTAAAGCACATCAAACTGACACTAGAAATATACAAGAATACTTTAAAATGATGCCTACGAAGACCAAGAAGGAGTTGCGGACGAAGCTGGAATGAACATAAGTAAAATTCATTTTTCTTACGAATAACGAATAAAAACTTTAATCGGCTTTTTTTCGAAACCACGTTTTTTCAAGTGGATGACACTCTCATTTAAAAACTATTGCACTTATCAACATGGGCCAAACGTCATTTTACTCTTTAAATGTCTCTCTATGGCCTGTACTAGAACCAAAAATATTCATTGTTATTTACAAAAGTTAAAAAAAGGGTAAAAAAATTAAAAAGTCCGCCATTTTGTTGATTTTTGTTGAAAATGCTTTATTCTAGTACCGGCCATAGCCAATATGATACAGAATAAGAAACCGTTTTGATTTTTGCTTTCAAATAATTTATTGTTTAGTTATGCTGTCATCCGTTTACAAGAGGGACATTTTTCGGCAGCCATTTCTAGAGCCGCCATTGTTTTTATTTTTTTAAAACAATTTTTTTAAACAGCTTAATAGATGCAGTTTAACATATAAAAAGTTTCATTAATAAATATTTTTTGTAATTCAAATAAAAATTATTTGAAAAAAACACGTTTTTTGGAGGAACCTGGCCTTAATTTTAACGTTTTCCGTTTGAGGTAATAACCGTCGTGTTATAAATATTTATTTTTTTTTATTGTTTGTTCGTGTTAAAAATGTAGATTTTTATATTGTGTTTTACAGCCTGAAGAGGTCAACGAAATGTTGACGAAACGTAGTAATAAAGAGGTTGTACATTAATGTGTTAGTGTTTTTTGTTTTCTTATTTTTATAAAAGAAAAAAAATGCAATCACCTGCACAAAATTTGCTCCTGCGAATCGATTATATACCTTTAATTATAAAATAATTTTTATTTGATCCAATTAAATTTTTTTTTCAGTGTAATGAACTGTCAACATGTTTTAAACGAATCTATTTGATTTTCAACCTTTTTGTGTGCTATATTGGTTCAGCCATTTTGAATTTTGAAAAGCTGATTCCAGATTCGTAATCAGCGACCTTAAGAATCCATGAGTAATGAGTTTCAATCCATTTCGACGTACAGGAGCATCAATATCGACTTGTTAATTTCAAAGTCATTTTTCTCGAAAACTTAATTTCGGACGTAAAGTTCCTTTTTAGTGTCCAGGTCTCATATATCATGAACTAGAGAATGCAATTCCTCTTGCAAAATCTCATTTAAATAATAGTTTTGAATTAAAATAAAAATTTAATAACATTTTTATACTAAATAACTTTGTATTATACTATCACTTGATGTTAGTTAGTTATTTACTAATATTTCTTGTAATTTAGCTATTGAAAGTTTGGAAAGAAGAGATGAAAGTATCAACAATTATTGTAAGATTTCGTTTTTTGAAATTGTTAAATGTATTTAATTTCTGTTTAACAATACATTTTTAATTTTAATAAACAAATTTATCATCAAATTCATGAGATCGGTTCACCCATCTCACCTTTATTTGCGAACATAGTGATGGAAGACTTAGAAATGGAATGTTTACATTTACTTAAAAATATATTCAATTATGTAACGCTATTTTATTTTAGATACGTTGACGACACAATTGTTTATGTTGATAAAGATCACGTTGCCTTAATTTTTGATGTTTTTAATTCTTTTAATGTCAATTTAAAATTTGCTCATGAGTTGGACTCTGACAACCAAATCAATTTCCTTGACTTGACATTAATTAAGCAAAACAATCAACTCATTACGAATTGGTTCCAAAAACCTACTTCTGCAAATAGATGGATTAATTATTACACAGCCACACAAAAAAAAGTTTCGGGGTTTGGGTATCAAACCACCCTTTCCCTATGTATTTTGACTGGCTGAATACGAATCTGAGGTCTGTTTTGCGCATGCACGTGTCGAGTCTTTCATAACCTCAAAAAACTGCGGATTTTATTTGACAAGTACACCTTTTTAAAAAATTCTTAGATTTTCTCGAATCTTATTACTCGGGGGTTTTTGGAGTTGCTGAGTACGAATCTGAAGTCAGAGATTGAAAACTCAAAATCTCGGATCCAATATAGCGGACGAATTTTAAAGAAATTGTTAGATTTTCTCATATTTTGTAACTCGCTGGTTTTTGGTCTTGCTGAATATGAATCTGAAGTCATATTTTAAAACTTAAAAATGTGCGTTGTGTATTCTTATACCTTACCTGTGTTTGTTGGTAACTTGGCTAATGAAGGAATTGATTCTATAAGAAAACAATCTGTGATTGACTCATTCTCAGAATCGCACATTTGTAACAAAAATCGTGATGCTTTTTGTTACATTTGCAGTAAATTTGAGGTTAGATCTTTGCGAAACCAGATTGACGCTGAAATATGCAAAATGTATAGCGAAATTTTCGATTTTGCGATAGATTAGCGCAAAAATATGCTCTATCATTGGAAAAAAGATAAAAATCGGCAGCTCATCAAGCACTCAAATCCAGCGATTTGAAACTAATGTAAAAGTGAAGAAGATTGTTACTTTTGTAGTACTAAGGTATTAGGCATTATATACGCTATCGTCAGAAATTGTCAGTGCGATCGAACTGACTGCAGTAAAAAATCACTCACGACTTTGAATCAAGTTATCTCAGTTGATAAATAAGATAGAAATATGGGTCTTGAAAACTTGAAAAGCTTATAAAATTCTACGTCAGATGATCTGTTGTTTAAAATTTTCTGATTTTTTAAATAGCTTTTGTTATCGAATAAGCTAGCAAAAAAAATAATATAGTTTTTCGATTTTTGTGTAGCGTGTTCAACTTTTGGTCAAAACTACAAAAGTTACAATGAAAACTTGAAACTTATACCGTGTAATCTTGAACATATAAGTATTAATTTAAGCCGAGAAACCCTAAAAAATATTCAGTAGTTCTTGAGAAATCACTGAAAATGTCCGAGTATATTTTTTTAATAGTCTATCGCTTGATCATCGCTTTCGTGACTCACGCTGCTTCCATCCTTTCTTACTTCAGGGCCGAATAGGCAACATCTCAAGCAGGTACTCTCGAGGGTGCACCAGTTTTACCTCTTACTCGAGGGTACCCGCTTGCGATCTTGCTTATTTGGCCCTGAACTAAGAAAGGAGGGAAGGGGAATCACTCCGTGATCAGTTCGCACCCTGCGTTCTATGAGAGATGCGTCAACTTCCGAGGTCCTCGTCCTATTCCCCGGGCAACATATTCGTCGCATCAATGCTCTTTGCAGCAATGCATTAACGACCACGGCAAACGGAAGCTCTGGCCTCAAGTCCACCTCGCCAGGGTGGTAGTACCCGACATTGACCCCTGGTCTAGGGATACAGACCAAACAAAACAAGATGACATGAGCAGCAAAGAAGGAAACGAGTTTACGGTGCAGGGGAGAGATACCCCAGTGCCGGCGGCTGGTAGTGAGAAAGCGGGCTCCCAGGCGTGAAGAACCAACGACCGCAGTGCTCCGAGGGTGGACTCTTGGCCCCCGGATCATCCAATGCATCAAGGGAAGAAAAGCGTCAGTTTCTAAAACCACCAACACTGTTGGTGGAGAAAAGGCCACCATCGAGATCGCCCAGTCTTGCCAGCACATCCAGCAGATTATTGAAAGCCTGTGAGAAGCAGACGAATGTCTCCATGGTCATCAAGGAAGGACTGAAGCACGTGAGAGACTGGGTGGAGACGGCCCAGTCCAAGCACGCAGAGGCAGACGAGTATGACAGGAATTTCGACCAGGGTCTGCAATGCACGGAGGACGGACGCAAGGAGCGCCGAAAACTGAGAGAGGCCACCCAGGCGAGGCAAATCCGTAAGGTGATCCTGGAGTGCCATAAGTCGGAGAAAAGGACCAAGGATGGCAAAAGAACACTGAGCGGGTCTGGAGAAGAGGGAAATGAATAGAAGAAGAAGACCTTCCAGGCTTTGTTTCAAGTGCAAAGAAACTGGCCACACCCTCGCCAACTGCAAGAATGATGCTCGCTGCTTCCTGTGCAGCGCCAAGGAAGACCAGGTCTGCGACCATGTCACGGGATCAGGCAAGTTTTCTGCTTTCCGGAGGATTCTGGAAGCGGCTAAGAAAGGAAGAGGCGCTTAGGCGCAGATAGGGTACAATGAGGAATCCTTGGACTTTTTCGAAGTGTCACAGATGATTGTGCATTGTGTCGTGGGACACAAAGCAATATGCAATATGAATGCAATAATGCATTCAGAGCTACGCGAGAATGTCCTGGATTCCGACATGGAAAAAGCGCTTAGGCGCAGCCGTAACAGTACGCTTTGTCCTGTAACCGCCGCGCCGGAGACCTAAGTCTCTGGTGGATGCACGACCAGGCGTAAACGGGAATACCGCAGAAGAAGACCATCGCACCGGCGACGATGAGGGACGCCACCTCTGAAGACTAATGCCGAAAGGTAGTTCCGGAAGTGGATACAGGGTCCTAAAGAAATAGAGTGAGTGGCTTAGTCGGTCGGGCTGTCAGTTGTGTGGCAGTTAACCCAACCTGACATAACCCTGCTGTTTCCCTCCTTCTTTAGTTCAGGGCCAAATAAGCAAGATCACAAGCGGCTACCCTCGAGTAAGAGGAAAAACTGTAAAACGTGCACCCTCGATGGTACCTGCTTGAGTTGTTGCCTATTCGGCTCTGAACTAAGAAAGGAGGGAAGCAGCGTGAGCCACGAAAGCGGTGATCTATCGATAGACTATTAAAAAAATATACTCGGACATATTCAGTGATTTCTCAAGAACTACTGAATATTTTATAGGGTTTCTGGGCTTAAGCTAATGGTTATATGCCTGAGGTAACATGGTATATGTTTGAATTCCTTGTTGTAACTTTTATAGTTTTGACCAAAAGTTGAACACACTCCACAAGAATCGAAAAATTACAAAATTTTTTTTGCTAGCTTATTCGACAACAAAACCTGTTTGAAAAATCAGAAAATTTTAATAAAAAGATCATTAGACGTAGAATTTAAGAAGCTTTTCAAATTTTTAAGACCCATGTTTCTATCTTATTTATCAACTGAGATATCTTCATTAAAAGTCAGGAGTGGTTTTTCAGTGCGGTCGTTTCTATCGCACTGAGAATTTGCGACGGTAGTGTATGTTAGGTATGTAACCTATGTTACAGACCAGGAAAAAGTAATAGTTCCACCATCATTAAGTTCGCAGTCGGAACTGATTGGTCTTGTTCGGGATTTGAGTTTGTCTAAAGATCGCGCAGAGTACTTAGCATCTTATTTTAAGAGAAAGCATTGTCTGGAATCAGGCACCAAGTTTTCTTTTTACCGATAACGGGACAAGGATTTCCGTAAGTATTTTTATAAAGATAAGGATTCTTCTTTTGTATTTTGTACTGATGTCAGAGGACTCATAAACGAATTTAAACAAAATTGCTTTTACAGAAAATTGATTATGAGGAACATAAATGGCAGATATGTGGCGATTTAAAAATTATAACATTATTACTTGTCCAACAACCGGGCTTTACCAAGAACCCTTGTTATATATGCTTATGGAACAGTAGAGATCGTCAAAATCATTATAAAAAAAAATTGTCCAAAAAGAAGATCGTTTGTTCCTGGTACACAAAACATCCTTCATAAACACTTCGTACATACATCTAACATTTTGATTCCTCCTCTTCACTTATAGCTTGGCTTCATGAAGCAATTCGTAAAAGCTTTAAATGAAGAAAGTAAGTTTTTCCAGAATCTTCAGATGAAATTCCAGAAAATTTCGGAGGCTAAGTTGAAAGAAGGAGTGCCTGATAGACCTCAAATTAAAACAATATTTAAGGATAAAGTGTTTCTTACTAAAATGTAAAAATTGGAAAAAGATGCTTGGCTCAGTTTTCAGGCAGTCACAGAAAACTTTTTGGGCAATAGAAAGGCTCCAGAATATAAAGAAATTGTTTTCAAAATGATTAATCGGGAAAGATGGAACGTAAATATTATGGCAGAATTTAGTTAGATGCTTAAGAAAGATATACAAAGGCAAAACTGAAAATGTAAACAAACACCTTTACATAGAGCAATTAACGAGAAGAGAACACGTTATAGCAGTAAACAAGAGAACTAATGGAGAGAAAAGGTATTATTATTTTTAGCTAATCTAGAATACCAAACAGCCCTTATAAGAGCTACATGATGTATAAAATCCGCTCGTGCAATCTCCTCGTGGTGTACATCGGGTAGCGCTAATGCCGAAAGTTAATATTACGTTTATCTGCAGAAAAGTTCCATTATTATTATTAATCTAATTAAACCAATTCACAAATAATAATAACGTTTAAAAAATCTAAATTTTATTTCTAAATGAACGCGATATTGGATGAGCCGCTTTGAATTTTAAAAATATTACTTCAGATTCGTATTTAGCGACCCCATAAACCACCGAGTGACAAAATTCGAGAAAATCAACAATTTTTAAAAAATTCCTCCGCCATATTGGATCCGACATTTTGAATTTTCAAAATCTGACTTCAGATAGGTACTCAGCGATCCCAAAAACCCCCGAGTAACAAGATTCGAGGAAATCTAATAAGTTTTTAAAAAGGTGCACTTGTCAAATAAAATTCGCCACGTTTTTTAAGGTTAGGAAATAACCTACACGTACAGGCGCAAAATGGAGCTCAGATTCGTATTCAGCGCGTAGAATATCAAGAAGTTATCAAAATTCTGCATAACGATGACTATCCACCGGATTTTAAACAAAAAATTTAAGAGCCCGTTTTAATTGTTTAATGCAAAAAATAATTGGAAGCGTTCAATCTAAAATATGTCATTGCTGTACGGTCGCCTTCTCAAAGTTTGTATTCCATTTAATAATGCATACTTCGAATTATCAAATATTTTTAAAAAATTTAATTTATTATGTATACCTATAATCAAAAAATGGTTAAATTCAGTCATTAAACTTACGAGAGATTCTATTGAAATATGTAATGTCAACGGTATTAATTATAAGTTTAAATGTAATGACTGTTCGGTTATTTGTATTGAAGAATCAAAACGCTTCTTAAAAGTAAAAACGAGCGATCATCAAAAGACATACAATATTTAAACTGTTGTTAATAGACATCAAATCGAACACAATTATTCTTTTAATTTCTTTGATGCAATTGTCATAAAATAAGGAAACCAAATAAAAAAAAACATATTTTTGAAATGATACATATAAAATGTAACGATTTCACAATCAACAAGAATTAAAATATAAAATTTTTTATTAATACTTATTTTCCTCTAATAAGAAAATTGAAAGAAGATTTATTATTCATACAACATTTTCGATCAAGTTTCTTGTTTATAATGGGAATTGATTGCTTCTGTTCCTCATTCTTGACTAATCACTTGTAATAATTACTGTGATTTGGTTTATTTTGTCATAATGACAAATTTAAAAAAAACAATATTTTATACTTCTCGTTGTTTTTTCTCTTTAATTAATTTATTGATGGTTTTTTTATGTAAACAATAAATTTTCTACTAGGTAATTTTTTATAATTTTTGTCAAATAGTATTTGTATTTTTAATTTCTGCGATCCCGTATTTCGTTTATTAAAAATGTATTCATTATTTTATTACAGTGACCTGATGGTGGTGGTGAACCAAGCTACTGAAACGACGTCGTATTAAAAAATAGTTGTTTCTATTTTTTGCCTTAATTTAAAAAAATCAAACATATTTCTTTTAAGTATGAATAGTGGGAGGACAAAATGTGGCTAATAAAGTAATTCCAAAATTCCTTGTGTCAGCTTCTTAATTTTTATGTGTTTATGCATTTCTTGTTTGGATAAAGGGATGAAGGAGTTAAAATACTCACCAGGAAGTAGGATTTGTCCTATCTTTAGGGCGGAACTCCAAAAACTTAAGGGAAGGAGCTAAGATTCCTGCAAATCAACCTTGGAAGAAGCAAAATCGATCAGGACCTCATGATGCAGACTGCCAGGCAGAGAGGAGCGGATATATTGATCTTTTCAGAACAATATAAGACGCCAGGATTTGTTACTTAATACCAGGATGCATCATGTAAATCCGGAATAAAGGTGTGCAACCCGAATCTTGGCATTTGTGATTTTTTGGGAACCGACAGCGGTTTCGTTTGGGTAGAGGTGTCCGGTGTACGTTATTACAGCTGTTACTTCTCCCCGAATGATTCCGTTGTTAATTTCGGGGCCGAACTACTATTTCTTGAGGAGAGCATTATGACTTTCGGCGAACATGTGCTCATTGCGGGGGACTTTAATAGTAATTCCCCGTAATGGGGAGAGACTCGTCTAGACAGGAGGGGTATTCTGGTTAGCGAGATGGTTGGCGGAAATGACCTGATTGTAGTGAACCGGACCAAGAATTCACATTCAGGAGTGGTGAGTCGGGATCAATTCTGGACCTGACAATTGTATCACCTCGCCTGGCGCGAAACGTCAAACAATGGAAGGTACTCGATGAAGTGACCATGAGTGACCTCCAGTATATAGAGTTCGTTATCTCGGAAAAGTTTTGGAGGAGCGGAGAACTACTAGAAGTAGTAGAAAGGCTTGCCCTTACAATTAGTGGAAAATCCGAAAGCTTGACCAAGAGAAGCAAGAAAGTACCTGGAAACCGCCAAGCTTATATCCGTGCTTAGCTGGACAACGGCATAGAATTTTCTTAAAGAGGAAGTGCACGCGGCGAGGCGTGAGGTAATCACACTTTGCGAGCAGTCCATGACTCCAAAGCGCAAAGCTTCTAGGAAGAACTCAATGTACTGGTGGAATGACCATCTGGCCAGTTTAAGGAAAGAGTGTCTTGCAGCAAGGCAGAGATATACCCGTTCTAATGGAGACACCTTGCTGAGGGAGCAGTGGAATACTGTTATAAATACCCTTAAACGGTCCATAAAAGTGACCAAAGAAACTGTTGGAAGGACCTAATCGAGGAAACCGAAAACGACCTATGGGATCTGACGTATAAAATTCCCACCAAAAATTGATTACAAAACAACAGACCCCTGGTCTAGACGATGCCGATTGGGTCCGTGAAATAATAAGGGCCTTATTCCAACCATGCTGGAACCATGGTCGAGAGAAAACTATTCTTCGTGCCTAGTAGGGAGAGAGGATTTTTTCACGCTCGAGGGACTTAAAATGGTGGGAAAGTGGTTAAAAAATGGCAAAGCGCCAGGAATGAATGGAATACCAAACGAGATCCTGAAAATGGTGATCGAGGGATTTACAGAAGTTCTACTTAACCCTTTGAACAAATGCCTAGGAGCTGGAAAGTTCTTCATGGACTGGAAAAAGCAGAATAAAGGGAGACTTCTCAGAAAGGGAGACAAGCCTCTAGGTAAAGCTTCATCATACAGACCAATATGTCTGTTGGATAAGATAAGCAAACTTCTAGAGAGTATGGTTCTACAGAGATTTCAGGGTCTTCTCACCTGCGAAAATGATCTGTCCGAAAGCCAGTTTGGTTTTAGGAAGGGCCTGTCCACCATCGACGCTATCCGGAAGGTGGTGGAAGAAGCTAAAAAAGGCAGAGAGGGCTCGGGCAAAAAGAAATGATTTTGCACACTGATTGAAAAAGACATAAGAAATGCGCTCAATTCCGCAAGATGGCAAGATTGCATCGAGTCGATGAAAAGGAAATGGATACCGAACTATCTGCTGCGAATGATGGCTGACTATCGTATATGAGGGTGAAGCATTTCAGATTCGAGAGGAGATGACATTTGGAGCCCCACAAGGAGCAAAGGTAGAACCATTCGTGTGCAACGTTATGTATGACAATTCCTTGCAAATAAAACTACCGAAGGACACCAAAGTAGTCGGTTTTGCGGATGACGAAATAGTTGTCTGCAGTGCGCAAATTTCAGAAGTCCTTGGCATAAGAGTCAATGAAACTTATTAACGAATTAAGCGTTGGCTGGACGCCAAAGGTCTGGAAATGGCCGTGGAAGAAACCGAAGCGCTTTTCTTGTCACGAATCGGAGATATTATGTAGCCCCTTCTGTCAAGATCGACGGAACAGAACTCCAATGGAAGAGTGACATAAAGTAACTGGAAGTAGCGTTGGTTAAGAAGCTTAACTTTAACCGACATCTAAAAGCTGCAACATCCAAAACTATCCAGTGTGGCGGAACATTATCCCGGCTTATGCCAAACATTGGATGTCCCAGGGAAGCAAAAGGGCAAATACTGGCGAGCGTGGTTCATTCGAAGCTGTTTTATGCAGCTCCTGCTTGGGCTCCGTCCCTTGAGAACCACTCCATTGCTAGAAGACTGCTCTCAGCATAGAGACCAGTACTGCCGACAGCGCGTTAAGGCAGAAAACCGAAATGCTGACAGGGGTAGATTACTTGAAAAATGGCAAGAGAGATGGGACAGGGAATCGAGCAGAAGGTGAACACACCGCCTCATTCCCGGTCTCGCTCCGTGACTTAAGAGAAAACACGGCGAGATTGGCTACTATCTGACACAAGCGATGTCAGTTCATGGCAACTTTAATGAGTACCTGCTACGGTTTAAGAAGAGGGAAGATGCGCCTCTTCCAATGTAATAAACAGATGGCGCAAAGGCATGAATTGTTTGAGGCGGTGAACAAAGAATCCACCCATGATAACATGGTACAGTTGATGACCAAAAATTTGAGTTTCTGGCGACTCATCGAGATATCCACCACGTAGGTAATGAAGACTAAGCAGACGCCCAAGGTTTGTGTCCTGGATCCGAAGTCTTCGGCGGATCCATGACGCAATAGTGCATTCAGAGCCAAATTAGAGGTGTCTAGGGCTTCAACAAAGATGAAATTCTTGGTGTTGTTGGGAGATTGAAGCTTTCAGTAGGTTTTGCACTGGCCCCGCCTGAGGGATCATGGCGTGTACGGAACACAAATGAAGGGCAGCAATCTCCTGTCAAAGCCCCAAGAAGGACAGGTGGAATTATCTTCCCGTGAAGTTTAAAACCAAGCAGGCAATCCCGCTGGAAAATATATACTCCAAAAATAGGAAGGTTAGTGGGTATTCTCAAGATCCTGAGCGAGTCCCACAGTATTCGGTGGGGTATACGTCGACATTTGTGACATCTTTTTGACGCAAATTCCTTGTCATGCTTCCCGTTTCTGCGTAAATGCATTCTCAAACCTCGTAAAAAAAGCACCAATGATGGATCAAATTGTCATTTGCACATCTACATTTCTAAATAAATGAACTGGAATTATCAGTAATAATTAAGGGGGGTATACAGATTATTATTAAAAATTAACAAAAATTCTAAATTTAAATCAAACAAAGCAATGCATTAATGACTAATTTGGTCACAAAAAACAAGCTTAAGGAAAATTTTAGAACAATGTTTCTATTTTTTCCATATAAGAGACATTTCGTTACATATAGAGGCCTAAGAACTCCTATATGTAAAATGTATCTATTATAGGTATGGGGTGATTCACGACTGGAGCAGCGTTAACCACGAAAAATGAGACAGTGATCCACAATAGGACTATTGACAAATTATCTATGATAGTTCATGGAATGGAGCGTGGGTGTTTGAAGCAAATCTATGCTTAAATAAAGTTTCTATTTGAACCTTCGTATTCATACTATTATAAAGAGTAGCCTTGATATTCGGCTGCATGCAACCATATAAAACTTAAATGTCAAACTATGAAAGTTAAGGAGTTTAACTAATCCACCATTGGTGCAGTCATCCTACCAGTTTAAATACTTAAAAACTTATTTGATATTATTAACAGGGGGTTATGAGTATTTGAGCCATCGTTGCTTCAACCCGTGCTGATTAATAAGAAGTGAAGCAGAAAGTTTGTTACTGTTTTTGTCCACACAATTTTTTTGTTACTGAATTTCCATCTGAGTTTTAATTATTGCTATAATCATATTTATTGTTAAAAACCATTTGATAAAAGCTCTTTTCTTTATTGAAATGGTATGAAGTATAAAACAATTATCAAATTCTATTTTAAAGTTTTAGTTTGCAAATCTTTAAAGCCTTTTTCAGAAACTTTTTATTTTTGAAGTCCGTGTTCACGATAACTCAAAATCTACTGAACGAATTCTTTTGAAATTTGGCACACTACTTCGTTACATAATTCAGCAGGTATTCCTGGGAGCTTTTTTGTTATTTTTAATCATGATTAAGTTTACAATAACAAATTCGACGATTTTTTCAGCGAAAATAGGAAGTGTAGTGCTATGAGAAATTAAATCATCAAAACAAAAGAAATTCCTTCCAGGGTTACCTCGAGAAAAAAACTTTTTTGGCTGGCCTCGTCATAGGTTCTCGATGGCTAATATTTTTTTTCAAATTTTAAAAATCGGAAAAAATTCAAAATTCGAAAAAAAGAACCTATAACTCAAAAGTTGTGGTTTGAGCTGTAAGAAAAACTGTAAGAAATTTCGAAAAAAATCAAAATATGCGCTCACTTTAAAAAATGCAGTTTAAAGTTTAAAAATCAAATATCACGTATTAAAACACTTTACATAATTTTGTTGTATTTTTTTCAAAAAGTAAATGAAAAACGAAATTTTCTTTTTCAGTCAGTTTTTCGATTTGAAGACATTTTAAAGAAGTTACAAGGAAAAGAATATAAAAAGAGTGATTTTTTTTAAATTCAAGAACTTGCCCAAAAAATTTCAAAATTTAGGAGAAAGAGTTTTTCAATGGGTACTAAAAAATATCAAAAAATGACGGGAATAAAAAAAAATGTTTTTAAAACCGTCCGATTTGGTCCATATACATTACACAGTTCAAACGATTTATTTTTAATGTAGAATAGGTCAATTCTTCTGGTTGCAAGGGATCAAAAATTTTCACTCTTAAATTAAACTTTTTATTTGAAAAAAAGATTTTGTGAAAAAGACCTTATTCTTTAAGACAAAATGGTGGTCAAACATTTTTTATGTGTATTTTTCAAAATCCCAGCATTCGTTTCTATAATTTTATGAGTGCAATAACTCTACCAAGTTTTATTGAAATCGGTCTCAGCGTTCAAAAGATAATTGGTTCACATAAAAGCCTGACAAACGCACACACACACACACACACACACACACAGATCAGGATATTTGCTTAAAACTTTAAAAATATACGTTTTAGATGCAAATGAGTTGATTTATACTATTTTTGGAAAATAAAAAATAGGCACGATTACAAAGCTTTTCTATGAGGAAGCAAAATGTAACGAAATCTTTTGAACTTACATCTTCATCTGCTCATTTGCATGTTTTACATCTTTTTGAACATTTTATATTACTAAAAATGTAAAACTATTACCAAACATTTTTCATCATTAATATTATATAGGTGAAAATTTGCCAAGTGTTACAGCTTAACATTTTATAGCTTCCGATATTTGTGCAATTACTTTTAAGTTGTAGTGTTAGTGGGCCTCTATAAAATCTGTAAAAAATACAGGACGAATATGACGGGTTGTCAAGTTGCAGTGTCCCGAAAAATGTTGTTTTTACTCTGCACGCTAATCTTCAATATCTCATAACTTTTCGCAGAATATGTCAATGTTAAATTACTATAGGTGCTTTTAGAGCATTTTTTATAAGCTTTACGATCATTCTAATGGTTTTAAACAAAAAAAAATAGCACTTCTTTTTTTGCATTTAAAAAAAGTTTTTGAGTTTTTCTCCAAAAGCGACCATTTTAATAATTTTTTTAATAGCATAGATCGAAAGCTTGACTTTTTTCCCACCAAAATGTGTAGAACCGAAAATAGGACAGAAAGAATCGGTTGTTGTACAAAAGGTTTCATGCGCGCAAATATTCCTGCCTCACCGCCACACTAGGGAAAAATGACATGCGCTGTTTCAAAGCTTCCTACGGGTCGCAAATATTAACCGATTTTAAATTTTAATATCTTGATTTAATCGTTATCAAATTTTGGAGACATCTATGTATGCCGATTATTTTTAAAAAAATTTAAACAAAGTTAATTGTTGAAAAACTTGTAAATTTCTCAATTTGATTGTTTACAATGTTTTTAAAAAAATTGGCTTGAATAGATGTCTCCGAAATTTGATAAGAATCAAAAAAGCCATTAAAATCATAAATCAGTTAATATTTTCAACCTGTAGGAAGTTTTAAAACAGTGCATGTCATTTTTCCTTAGTGTGGCGGGGAGGCAGGAATATTCGCGCGGGTGAAACCTTTTGAACAACAACCGATTTTTTTTGTTCCATTTTCGTTTCTACACAATTTTGTAGAAAAAAAGTCAAGCTCTCGATCTATGCTATTAAAAAGATGATTAAAATGGTCGCATTGGGAGAAAAACATTCTTTAAATGCGAAAAAGTAAGTGCTAATTTTTTTGTGTTTAAAACCATTAGAATAATCGAAAAGCTTAGAAAAATACTTTAAGAAACACCTACAGTAATTTAACATTGACCTACACTACCGTCGGAAATTGTCAGTGCGATCGAACCAACTGCAGTGAAAAATCACTCATGATTTTGAATCAAGTTATCTCAGTTGATAAATAAGATAGAAACATATTAAAAATTTGAAAAGCTTATAAAATTCTACGTCTGATCATCTGTTTATTAAAATTTTCTGATTTTTCAAACAGGTTTTGTTATCGAATAAGCTAGCAAAAAAATTTTGTAATTTTTCGATTTTTGTGCAGTGTGTTCAACTTTTGGTCAAAACTATAAAAGTTACAACAAAAACTTGAAACTTATACCATGTTACTTCAGACATATAAGCATTAACTTAAGCCCAGATACCCTAAAAAAATTTTCAGCAGTTCTTGAGAAATCACTGAAAATATCCGAGTATATTTTTGTAATAGTCTATCGCTTGATCACCGCTTTCGTGGCTCACGCTGCTTCCCTCCTTTCTTAGTTCAGGGCCGAATATGCAACAACTCAAGCAAGTACCATCGAGGGTGTACCCTGTACAGTTTTTCCTCTTACTAGAGGGTAGCCTCTTGTGATCTTGCTTATTTGGCCCTAAACTAAGGAAGGAAGGAAGCATCAGGATCCACGAAAGCAGAGTTCAAGCGGTAGAATATTAAAAAACATACCCGGACATTTTCAAGGATTTGTCAGGAACTACTGAATATTTCTTGGTTTTCTAGGCTTAACTTAATGCTTATATGTCTGAGGTAACATTGTATAAGTTTCAAGTTTTCGTTGTAACTTTTATAGTTTTGACCAAAGTTGAACACACTGCACAAAAATCGAAAAATTACAGAATTTTTTTTGCTAGCTTATTCAATAACGAAACCTGTTTGCAAAATCAGAAAATTTTAGTAAACAGATTATCTGACGTAGAATTTAATAAGCTTTTCAAATTTTTAAGCCTTATGTTTCTATCTTATTCATCAACTGAGATATCTTGATTCAAGGTCAGGAGTGATTTTTCACTGCAGTCGGTTTGATCGCACTGACAATTTCCGACGGTAGTGTATTCTTCGAGAAGTTATGAGATATTGAAGATTAGCGTGCAGAGTAAAAACATTTTTGGGAACCCTGTATCTTGACAACCCGTTATATTCGTCCTGTATATTTTAGATAGTCCTGCAGATTTCATAGAGGTCAACTAATACTACAACTTAAAAGTAATTGTACAAAAATCGGTTGCTATAAAATTTTCAGCGGTAACTCTTGGAAAATATTCACCCATATATGTGACAGGGTATGAGAAATGGGACCTAGTGACCAAAATCAACGTTTCGAGAAAGACTCATTTAAAGTTTTGCTTCCAAATAAATTAGATTTCTTGAAAAATTTTACGTTTCAAATGAAGCTGATGAGTATTCTTTATGCATTTTTTCTTGCTGAACGCGATTTCCATGGATGATTTATTGTTCGAACATCACTGTTATTCTTTCAATCAATTTATTTTGCAAAAGTCAAAATGCAGAATTTTCAAATCTAAATTAAACGACTTCAACATGCTCTAGAGCTTGGGGATCATCTTCGAGGAATCAAGTCAAATTTCTTATCAATTATTTTGACATTCAATTTAAGGCTTTGAAAAATATATTTGACACTTAACAAACCAGGTCGTCGATGACGGGTATACTTGGGGACCATCTCTGAAAGATGAAGTCGAATTTTTTATTAATTGTTTTGGCATTCCTATGAATGGTTTGAAAATATATCTTTGACTCTTAGAAGACCAAGTTGACTATTACGGATATACCTGGAGATCATCCACGAGGATTCTGCTCAAATTCTTTGTTGGTGGATGGGCAATTTTATTTCGTTAAAAAATATTTATTTCACTTCATTTAATTTCAATAAAAAATCTTTTTAAGTAGAGAATAATTTTTAAAACATTTATTTAAACAAATGAATTAACAATGATTATTAATTAATATTATACACGACAAAATATTTTAAATCTTTAACTTCTGTAAAGTATATAGGCTTATATTTTTTTGGATGGAGACGTAATAATATTATACCAAAACGTACGAGAAATAAAATCATTTTTGTTAAGGGGTCTACCCACTTCAGAATGTTCAAAAAATCTGTTTTTTTCTATTGCATTTTTCGAAAGTATATATTTGGAAATATTATAATAAAATGCTATAAAGAGCGGAGCACTTTAAGTGTACTTGTAGACACTCTAACCGCTTAGCTACCTGGACACACCAATTCGCACTGCTTGAAGTGATGATAGTGTTGCCGCAAGACGAGAAATGTTTTTGAAAAAACAAAAACAAACATTTAATACAGAATTTTATAACCTGTAATTTAAAACAAAGAACTTTAAAATATGATCAAAATTACGATCTCAATGCTAATTAGCCCAGATAGCACCATAGTTTGCGGGAAGTTATCTGATAGTTATCCGCGATAACTTCGAAAGTTATCACGGATAACTTCCAGATAACTTCCTGGAAAC
>WNHD01001003.1:0-23245 GCA_011057455.1 Ganaspis sp. Gsp50
TATTAATTTTAGTCTCTATCTGGGTATTATTTTCTTGAATGAAGTTAGTCAAGTAAATAAAACGTAAAATGGTATTAAAACAGAACTCTTTAAAAATCACCCCACTTTAAAAGAAATCGTTTGTTTTTACTGTGTAGAGTCCAAGAAGGCTCGTCAGTGACACACTCCTCAATTTGAATATGACCAAATATTTTGACAAGATTCAGCTTGGTCAATTGGGATTCACATCCAAGTGCCTGACCGATGATCCAACCACGTCGACGATGTATTTAATATTTTAGTTTTCCAATAACTGAAAGGCGAAAACTTGTGTGTGGTAATATTTTCATTAAAATTGATTCCCGTTGTTGCATCAATTTTGTTATTTATGGAACCACAGGGTGCATGTTTCTCTGCAAGTCCCATAAGCGGAAATGTATGTCACTCGAGATTTCTCGCGATGCCGGAAATGCACTGATTCCCGGATGTCAAGAGGTGAATTGAAACGTGGCGGGAAAGTCGAACTTGGTAAAGTGGTCGATATCGTGAGAGCAGCCAAGGAAGGAAGTTCGAAGCTGGAAACGTTCCCAGCGTCTAGCACTGAAGAGCTGATACCCTTTCTGAAACGGCAGGCGACGAAATGTCACCTCGGTTTATGAACAAGTGACTGAATAGAGAAGTCATAGATTTCAAAACTCTCCATTTTTAAACCAAATGATCACGATTTGATGGACTTTTTATTGCTGATACAATAAACGTGATCAATAAAGAATAAATTAAACTTGCAATTTGCAAATTGATTATCAAGGGACGTACACTGATAGAAATACTATTGTCGTTTCGAACATATGATTATAGTTGGTAGTTTTTCCTAGAGTAGCCGCACTGTATAA
This sequence comes from Ganaspis sp. Gsp50, assembly GCA_011057455.1. Taxonomy (NCBI): domain Eukaryota; kingdom Metazoa; phylum Arthropoda; class Insecta; order Hymenoptera; family Figitidae; genus Ganaspis; species Ganaspis sp. Gsp50. Next base: position 873 of record WNHD01001003.1, read on the forward strand.
GTAAATCTCCCATAATGCTGAACTACCCAGAATTATGACAGTACCTTCGAATTATTTCTTTCAGTGTAACTTTCTATCAGTAATTTGTGGCTCAATATTAAAGACACCTGATGGATAAGTTTTTCGCAAGTTTTAAGAGCTAATGTTCCTAAAGTTTTTCAGTACTTTTCTTTCGCAACCTCTTTCAGCTCATGCTCCTTTCCCCATTTGGCATCTTCTAGCGCAAAGTTAAACCGACACCTCCCGGTCACGCGATCGCACTTACGGGGATTTTCCGAGCTGTAAATTACAAAAGTTGTAACACGATTCGATGTATCGATTCAAACCCTCCACTGACTTTGCAATTTTTTTTGTTTCAGATTCCAAAGCCTTCTGCAGAAAAGCTATTGGGGTAAGTTCATTCTGGATGTTCAAGTTCTTTAGTACGCTTTGGATTTCTAGAAATCGCCGCTACATCGATCCAACCCTTTGCAGCCTACTGTTTTTCCTTTAAGCTCATTGTAGAAATGATATATAAAAGCTTGCAAAAATCTGCAGCTGTAATGAAAATCTTGTGATTTGATCTCGGATTTGATTATGAGTGAGAATTAAGGAATTTTTACTTGGGATCTTTTATTGCAGAAAATGAAAATTACGAACATCGAGTGGTGAATAAAAATAAAGGGAAGAAAAATTAATTGTAAAACGTTGCGTAATATACAGTGACAGGATTCCGATTGTTACAAGTTTAGATGGTCGATAAGAACTCGACGTTATCTGAAGAAGCAAGTTGCTTTGCAAAGGATCCATTTCTTGGCGAATAGGGTAAAGGAAAGATAGACGATCTTTCGTTGGGGTTGAGAAGCAGGGATGGGTAGAACGGTTGGTTAACAGAAGCGTAATAGGTCGGAGATCAGGTGTCAAGTGTTACCTGAAGCTCAACTTGCAGTAGTCAATCTTATCCTCCTGCCACCCCCTTTATATTATGTCCCACAGCATTAATAACTTCAACACTATTCACTTTAATCCTTTCCCCTTCGCAACCGGAAATATATTTTTTACGCATTATACCTCTGATCTATTTTCTTCCTTTTGCTCAAACTCATTCAATTTATACCAAAACATTATTTTTTAATTCAATCACCGAAAAAATAAATAAAATCTTAAACATTACTTTAAATAACAAAAAAATGAATACAAAATCCTCCGCAAAGTATTTGGAAGATAACATGTTTCGCAAAAGTTGTAGGCGGAGCAAGTGGGTCTGTAGGCGGAGCAAGTTGAGTTGTGGGCGGGACAAGTGGAGTTGTAGGCGGGGCACGTGGAATTGAAGGGGGAGCAAGTTGAATCACGCCTTTAATTTGGATTGTCCACACCCCCGCGAATTTTGTAATTCACCTTGATCAAATGTCTTTTTTGAAAATGGTAATGGCCGAAGAATTTCTGTAACTGTCGCTTTCAGTTTAAATAAACCACCAACCCAAAAATCATAAAAAAGCTAATCTGTAGAAAAAAAATTTATACGAATATCGATCTTCATAGTAACAGAAGGGATACAGGTTCCGCCTTCAATCTCAATTGACCAATCCCCAACCAACCTGTGTAAACAAATGTTCAACAAACCTTGCTTTTTGCAATAATTACTGCATTATTTATTATTGCATTTATTTAACTTCCCCTTTTATTTTTATTTAATCAATAACTACCAATTTATGGAAGAAAATCCGAGATTAGAGGTGGGATGTATCTTTAAACTCCACCTTTAATTTGCACTGATCAATCCCAAGAAACCTGTAGAAGAAAACCTGTAACAAATATTGCGCTTCGAATTAGTTGTAGGCGGAGCATCAGGCTCCGCCTTCAAAGCAAATTAGCCAATCCAGCGCAACCTTTGAAAGAAAATCTTAAACTTCGTGAAACATAATGATTGTAAGCAGGACATTTTTTTGCAGTTCTTTCAAATTGATTAATTAATCAAATTGTTGGAAAACAGAATTAATTATTCAATTAATAAAACAATTTGTTTGTAAAAAGGTATTTACAACAATTTTTACATCAGTAAACTCTTATTTGAGGATATAATACTGCACCTAGAACGGGAGTGTTTGAACTAGTTAATAAATTTTGCAAATTATTCTCATCTAAAGCACACGAGATTTTATTTTATTGTAATCATGCTAAAGCAACAGTATTGTTCATAACACAATACATAATGTACTACACATAATCATTATTGGTTTAATTAATTTTTTTATAATTCATACCTTAATTATTTTACTTCATAATGCGTTCAAGTTTAATAACAATATGTTAAATTATAACATCCGTTCGCATTAAAACATAATTATTGCTTTAATTATCTTTGTTAAAATTCATACTTTAATTTATTTCGCTTCATAGTACGTTCAAATTTAATAACAATGTTTAAAATATAACACATAGGATTAAAACATCAGTTTTAGATTTATTTAATAATTTTATTTTAGCCGATAGAATATTTTTTGTATAAAAATATATTTTTAACAATACGATTACGCTCCTTACCGAATGAAAAAACGGAACTAAAAATTTTTTTTTGAAATAATCCAATGAGGCAATCTTCATTTTAAAAACCACCCGATGATTCTGTATAGAATCGAATTTGAAAACATGCAAAATTTGACATGATTGAAGTACAATCATATTTTTGATAATTATAAAAAGGATTAGAATTAGAATAGAATTAGAATTTTTAGCGTTCATTCTATAAGCAACCCACAATAAAACTTTTCGAACTAACCGTATTAATTGTCGCATTTATTTCCTTTATTTGAATTCTATTCAATCTTGCGCGAATACTTTGCTTTTCAAGATTGTTATCTTTACCGAGTCAGCATTGTTTTCAGTTAAACGTTGAAGCACAAAAATAGAATTGGTGATATGTGGCAGCAAATCAAGGAATAATATTCGTACTGAGGAAATAATATATTTCGTACTGAGGAAAATGTTTTATTTAAATATTTCGTCTCTTCAAAATAAACATACAAGTTGTTATAAGAGTTGAAACGAACAAAATAGGTAAATAACCAAAAAGTATAATGTGGTTATTCCACCGAAGATAACACATTTTTTTACAAGTTCGCGCACCTAACGTGCGTTATTGCTTGGGACCCATGCAATAACACCTTAGGTGCGCGAACTTTTCATTTTCTACTTACAGTATTGGTCAGACGAAGCACGTAATCTAGTACATTGTCTGACTAATACTGTAAGTAGAAAACAAAAAGTTCGCGCACCTAAAGTGTTACTGCACAGGACCCCTTATCCTCTTGACTTATAATAAAATTAGTTCTTTAAACAAGTTAAAGTTTAAAGTTTCTTTAAACTCTGAATTTAAAAATCTGGTCCCAAATCTGATCTTTTGATAACAAGAATCTTGAAAATGATTAATTAAATCTTTAAATTTAAGGTTCGTTTGAAAAACATTAAGAATTCCCAGCCAATGATTGTTTGAATTGGATACTTTATCAGTCACTTTGAAAACTGGTAAACGTACAAAATTATACAATCGAGGATTCACATGTGCTGAAAGAATATGCGTGGTGATAATTTAGATTCGGTATGGAAAATGAATTTAACAGTTTTTCAAAAAAAGTGAAGTTACAGGATGGTATTGTGACCTATTGGACAATTGGGTATTGAGCACAGTGTTGACAACTTGAGGCCGTAGAGATGAAAAGTGGCCACCTGCTCTTTGGATAAAAGGGTGATTTTTTACAGTGGTGGGTGCTTGATGTAGGTGATACGGCTCTGGATGCCGCCCTTCCGCCCGATCAATATTGCGTTGGTGGGGCTGAAACAGGGTAGTTTTGACGGGCTGAGGGGTTGGTAGGTTTCCTCTACTGAACATTGGGGGAGTTGTGAAAGATCGTGGTAGGGGGATGAATGTGTGCGGAGCAGCCAGCACTGTCATGGCGCCTCGCACCACTGCCAGAACAGCGCTCACGGCCTTGACGCCTTAAATCGCCGCAGCACGTTTCATGATTTTAACCCCTTGCTTCATTCCTGTTTCTATTTTCAAGTTACGACACCCAAAGTTGTCCGGTTCCGGAACTACTCCTATATCCACCATATCGTGATTACTGTTGACTACTGTGAAATTTACTTCAAGTGGTGCGTGCTGTTTTATGCGGTGTCGTGAGAAACCGAGTGGTTACATCAACGCCACGGCAATTTTCCATTTCTATACAACCGTTTGTAATTATTTTTATAATAAAATTGATCTGGTGATCTCTAGTGCTATATTTATTGTGTTGTTCTGCTACTTGATGATAAGCAAGAAGTCGAAAGTTCAAAGTGCAGAAGGTTAGGTGTTGCACGAGTTGGGCGGAGGTTAGAAACTTGGTGCGCTTAGATTATCGATGCTTGGAGTACCGAGAGATAAACCGATGATCTCTGACCACGAGGCGGTTTGAATAGCGAGTCACAGTTGCCGGCGAGGACAAGGAAAAGAGTTTTAAATTAACATAATTGCGAATGCTTTCTGGAGGACTTTTAAAGGATTCCAGGACTTTTAGACGATTGGTTTGATGGAGTGAAAGTGGGTGAAAACAGTGTTAGTGCAGAAAGGTGAATAACTAGAGGATTGACAAGGGGTTGCGAATTGGCGAAAATAGGTGTGGACAAGACTTGTGGGTTTAGGACTGTCAGGATTTCACGGCACGGACCAGCAGGATCAACAATGTCCTAGCGAAGGCAGTATCTTGCCTGGACATTCCCCTTATCCTGCTCCATTACACCTACACCCGCTCCCATACACGAACCGACCGCGATATCCACCCACCCAGCTGTACCCGTCCACGTACTTTCTCTCTGCCTTTGCGACACACACGAACCATGTTTCTAGATTCTGCACAGAATTCTCAACACACACGTGCCTGTGTCTGAGCCAGAGACACACGAGCTTCCTGCATCTATCCAAGTCCAAAGTACTTAATCCGGAGGGTGATCCTGACCCCACCCGCTCGACCCAACCGAGGAAGAACCACACCCCGGCGAGGATTTTGGCATCCGGATTTATCAGGCTCCTGGTAAGCTTGCTGTGTAACACTATAGGGTGCTTTTGACGTTAAGGGTATCTTTACGAGTCCGGTGCACATGGCGTGTCGACACGCTGGCTGCAGTTTGCAGTGCTGTCACACAGGTTAGGTCACTATGGGGGAAACACCGAATTCGGTTTCCTTATTCATTGCAGAATTGTGACTACTCCAAATGTCCTATCTCTTTTATGGTTTCAAATAACCTACGATTCGTTAAGTTTTAAATCATCTTGAGTCCTTTTGATAACGTCAGTTTGGATGATGTAGAACTGCCTTTTGTAGGCTATTTCAAATGCCTTATCTATTTGCTCGTTTGGAAAAACTGACTTGGTAGACATTGTAATAATTACGAAAATTACCCAATTATTTAATTATACGGTGAACTCAATTCGTTGTAGCTTCTCCACTACCGCGTATCTACGTTTTGGAAGATATTTGACATAGGAGAAACTAAACGATCTTAATTGAAGAGCGTGCAATAACCCGAAAGTTTTTGGATTATTTTACAGTCTCTTTTAGGTTAATTTATATAAAATGAGTTCTGAAGTACTTGGATCAAACATCAGAAATGTGTAGTTTAGAAAACAAAACGGGGCACTATCCGTTACAATCCTGATACTGTAGAATAGGCGATAATTGCCGAATTATCTCGGGAATTTACGACAGTTTTCGCATTTCTTCAAAAGCGTTTCACGACCTCGAATTCGTGAATTGTTTTGTAAGCGGTACTCCTGAGTGGCTGTTAAAATTAGTTACTAGGAATTTACTATCAACAATTACTTGGATTACGCGAACTTTTCTTTAATGTAAGTTAATTGTGATTACAATATAATCAACAAATATAATCAATATAATATACAGTTAATCCATTAATATGGATTGTTAATCCATTAATATGGATTGTTAATCCATTAATATGGATTGTTAATCCATTAATATGGATTGTTAATCCATTAATATGAATTGTTAATCCATTAATATGGATTAACTGTATATTATTAACTGCATTTTCCTATATCAAATCCTTTAAATTTTATCCTTTTCCCTAGTGAGTTATTTAATTCCCAGGCAACTAGGTTACAAAGGAAAACTTACTTTAAAGTTAGCATTTGTTGGAATTACAGTTTAGATATCTGCTAGACCTTGTGGGTTTCAAACCATGTCGTTTTCTTCTACCAATTGCCATTTACGAAAAAGTGAACTAGTCGAAGATACTGACCCGATGCTCTAGAACACTTACAGAAATACAAAAAGTACAAAATTGGTTCTTCACACTGTTACCAAACAAGTCAACATTCTCCGTAAACAAAACTCATACTAGAATTACAAACAAATAAAGAATTGTGACAATCTTGAAGATTGGCAATGAATTGGGATTAAATCATTGGGAGATTGTATTTGTAGGGGAAAATTAATACCTGGTCATTATTTACGGACCCCAATGTTACCAAGACATCAAATCTCGGACACATTCTTCCGGACATTAATGAACATTCATAATTTATAATATAAGATTTGCTAAAACACTTATAATACGATTCGACAAAAATGTACATAGTCGGATAGGTAAACGATTTCATTCGTCAAGATCGTCTTTTATCTGGAAGAAATGTTATCTGGAAGAAACGTTATCTGGAATAAATGTTATCTGGAAGAAATGTTATCTGGAAAAAATGTTACCAAGAAGAAGACGTGTAAGCTTAGTTGGCGTAAATCTATTAGCAACTGCTTACAGTTTGATGAAGCGTAATTTCTAACAAGACGTTCAAAGCATGCCAAGTAATCAGATCTGATCAAATCACTTGTGCCTTTGTCGATAGTAGGTTCCATTACTCCTTTGACGTATATCGAAAGAGGAGATCCCCTCTGCGGGTGGTTTTACAGTTCACTGCACCGGTCAATTTGTACGATGTGCGGAATGTAATTTACAGTACACAACATATCAATTCACATTTTATAGGTTCGAACTTTCAGGGAAAAGGAAATAACCCTCTGAATTTGTGGTCCGCTGTCAGACATTATTTCAAAACAATGACCCACGAATCAATCTGATTACTCCGCTTGAAAGGAGCAGGGAAACCTTAAATCCAAGAATTTAAACTCACTTGGTCCCCTCTGTTCATTCGACCGATTGGATAAATAAGTAGGTTAGGTCAGGATTTCCAGTGAAATTTCTTGAGAATCGGATGAGCAAAGATAATTAAGATTGAACGTTTTGCCCTATCCTCCATTAACTCATTTGCCCTGGATTTTTCACTTTCATGCTCCCTAAGCTTCTTTTATTCCATTCGATTCGCGTTTCAGCTTTAAACAACAATAACGATCTTGTTAGGATTTCGTAAATATTAGAGGAGCTAATATTCTTATTCGATAAAGATTTTATTCCTTCTAATCGATTCGTTAGCTTATTCGTCCCTATTGCTGGATTCAGGAAAAGATCATTGAGAAATGAGAAAACGGTATGGAAATGATTCAGTTATGAATAGAAGAAAAGAGAATGGAATAGAATAGAAGAAAAGAGAATAGAAGAAAAGAGAATAGAATCGAAGAAAGAGAACAATAAAACGTATATTACAGTTTCTAAAAATAGTTTTAAACACCAGGTTTAAATATTGTCAACAAAGCTGATTATGAAACTATAAAGATTTTGCGGCTAGCGCTTTTACCGACAAAATTATTGTCCATTATATGTGGTGCTATTCGATAATGGCTTGAAATATGCGTATGACTAGCGACCGCAGGATTTTCGTAGTGAAATTCCATCGCGTGCTGTAATAGCATTTACTTTTGGCTAAACGAGCGAGCAGGCTTTGATTTATACTGTCAAGCTTCCCACTTTGCTACGCAGTGTCTCTAATATAAATGCACACAACAATTAAAAATTTCAGGCCGACCAGATGAACCGCATTTTACTGCGCAATTCGAAACTTAAAACTAATCCATCATGTCGCATTCAAATTGCAGTAGTTCCCAGAATCGAATTCGAGTCACGAGATCATCAAATACCAGAAATTAACCTTCAGTCATGTCATTATAACTTGACACGAAGTTTATTCCAAAAATTCTTCCATTCAGAACGGAAAGTTCGTTATAAAACCAATTTTCGATTTTCTTGTGAAATGCTATCATTGTTTGTCCAAATTTCACTTCTGAGAGTAAAGTTTTTCGGTTCGAAGGTTGCGAAATATTGCTCGACTATACAAGCATCACAAGTGCATTTAGCGTTTCTAGTTTATTTGACAAGCGTTTCAATTTGTCAGTTCGAAAATAGGTAGCTAAACGAGTGACGACCGAGGAATAGGAGAGCTAACGCCAACCTTTCCGGCTTCCGCCGCACCCGTCATTTAATCATCAAAGTGAATTGGCGCTCAGCCAGAAACTGCGCTATGCTTGGAAATTTCCAGGGAATCTCCCGTAACCAAGTCTAAGTGCCGATAAGTGAGCTAATCTCCCATAATCCAAGAGGCGTTGAGGAAGGTAAAATTTCCAGTTCGAAACCAACTCCGGATCGCGATACGAAACACTTTAAAGTTTCCGTTTCGGCTATCAAAGCTTGCCATACATCTGAAGAATCCAGTTGCCAATTCATCCTCGAGTGATTTATTATTATTGGATTTATTATTTTTAATGAGCATTACGACTTAATTTTGGAACAACTCACCAGCAATTCTGTAAGTCTCGGTGAATGGGTCCAGAACCGGTCTAATATACCCAAACATGCTGTGATAGGTTGCGCGCATTAAAAATCAATGGAAATACGATGCGCAGAACGAAGGCTATATTGAGTGTGTGTCTACTATGTTACATTTGCGAAATGTTATAATAATTATAATAATTGTAATAATTGTAACAATTGTAATAATTGTAACAATTGTAATAATTGTAACAATTGTAATAATTGTAACAATTGTAATAACTGTAATAATTGTAACAATTGTAATAATTGTAACAATTGCAATAATTGTAACAATTATAATAATTGTAATAATTATTATAATCGAATAAGAATAATTTCATCGAATAAAAATTTTGAAAAATCGAATGCCGTTTTGTGCTAAGGGAATCGAATCGTAAAAGAAACATTAGTTTATAGAAGAATTGGGAACAGGAGCTCTAGATTTTTATTTATAACTTAGTTCCTTGTTGCAGTATATACGAGCGTCAAGAAAAAAATAATCCCTTGTGCAAGCCCATTAGGGGAAGCTTCCCCCGGTATATGTAGCAAAGGAAAATCTAATGTAAATAATGGACTTGTTAGACAAAAATGTTGCGAAATACGGTTTAGGACTATTATCGTTATTATCTGGGTCATGCGACACGATGTTCAGAAATCGACTATTCGTGGTTGTGCAAAGAACACCATAACCATAACACAAGCCATTTATGATGATCTCTTCCATTTTACACACATTTAATATTTAATCGAACTGGACGCAGATGCATAAGGGTTTATCGTTGAGTCTTTATTGGAAAAGCGAATGCTGAACATACGTTTTCGCGTAAATGCAACAAATTATCTACTATTAGCAAATTATAATGAAAAAATTTGGATTTTTAAAAAGAAAGGTAGCCTACATTGACACAAGCTATCCTTAGATTATTCGCAATGATGTAGAATTGTAATTCAATGTCGTTTTTAATCATTATAACGGTAGTTCTAGTATTTATATTTATTAGCATCATAATTTTACAAAAATAATAACGGTTACAAAATTAATTAAAATGTTTTCTATGAATCACAAGCACCTTACAAGTATATTTTTGATATTATTCTTCAAATCAAAAGAATCAAAGTTATTATTAATGTTTGATACATTAACTCTTACGGCTCACAAAAGAAAAGTTTAAAATGTTGTCATAAGTTCTTAATTATTTGTTACTAACAAATTATATAAACAAATTAATGATTTTGACAGATTTTTATGAAACTTAGTTCTGAGGGGTTTTCGAGGTCGCTACTTACGAATATAATATCAGTTTTTTTAAATTCAAAATGGCGGATCCAATATGGCGGATGAATTTTTTCAAAAATAGTTGTTTTTGCTTGAATTTTGTTAGTCAGGGGTTTTTGGGGTCGCTAATTAAAAATTTGATGTTAGTTTTTTCAAATTTAAAATGACAGATCTAATATATGGTGACGATTGCTGATATTTCTTTCAGAGAAACGATTTTCAAAAATATATCTGCGGTATAGGATTTGATGTTTTGAATTTGAAAAAGCTAACATAAAGTTCATAATTAACGAACTCATAAACCCCTGAATAAAAAGATTCAAGTGAAAATAACTGTTTTATAAAACTTTTCCACCATATTGGATCCGCCATTTTGAATTTAAGAAAACAAACATCAAATTCGTAATCAGCGACCTCAAAAACCTCTATGGGTAACAAGATTCAAGAGCAAATAGAAATTTTTTAAAATATCGTCCACCATATTGGATCCGCCATTTTGAATTTGATAAAATTGACATCAAATTCGTAATCTGCGACCTCAAAAACCCTCGAGTAGTAAGTTTTATGAAAATTCTTGGTTTATTTTTAAAGTTATTCTTCAATTTCAGTTTATAATCTCAGTTTCCTATTTATTTTTTAAATAAATGCCCCTAAAATTTATAATTTATTTACTGGACACTTTCGGATTCTTCACACAATGTCATTACCTTGAAGTTTGCCTACTTGGCGAAATTTAAACTAGCAAAAAATTTTTCGCCGAAATTATAGTCATTTTCGTCCTTTATTCGTAGAATCACCCATATGTAGAAAATCTATTTTAAATTAGTGAATTTGAAACTGGTGTTTATTTTAATAGATGATAAAAAGTAAATGATGTTTATTTTATTGAAATAAATTAAGCAGGGGAATTATTAACTTGTCGGATTCAGAATGCACCTTCAAGAGAAATGCTATGAATTTTTCATTGGTCATTTACGTAAAAGGAATTGTATGCGCAGGAAAACTTGTACAAGGAGCATATATTATTTATATATTATGACTGAAAAATTACCATTTAATCGATAATACTATGATAAATTTTAATATATAGACAACCGTGGTATATGATATAAGAACTGTGGAAGGGAACTTTATTGCCTCAAGGATTGTTTTGTCCCTTCCTTTTTACCCTTATGTTTTTCTGTTGAAGAAATAAAAGCTTATGATGAATAAAAATAACATCTGAGGCTAAAATTGGTCGTCCACAGTTTTTTCTCTCTCTTAATGTGTTTTTAGGACTGGGGGCCTGTAATATAGTGTCTGGCAGATCAATTCCTGATTTTAAGATTTTTATAACACTTTCTCAATATTTTGCCTTGGCTTTCAGTTTTGTAATACCTAATATTGACACATTGCCTTGCAAATATCAAGACATTATTTATTTATTTCCTAAATTGCAAAAAGATTATTTGTGTAAATATTCCAAATACAATTTACATTATATCAAGAACCCTTGTTATGAATATTAGATATTAGAATATAAGATTTATTTTTATTGAAAATAGTGTCTTTTTTAGTACAAAATGAACAAAGTTTTGAAAAGAATCCTGGAATTTAGCCTGGAATAATTGTTTAAAGAGGGTAATTTTTGCTTTAGAGGGAACAGGAAAACAGTTTAAATAGAATTTTCTAGCCAGTGATTGTTAAGGTTTGAAGAAGTAGCTGGAGTACTGTTGCTCACGTTTTGCGAATTGTGAACACGCAAGAGCGTCATTGGACGAGGTTGTAGGTTGAAGGTCTTGTTGATTTGAAGATTACAAGCGCGCATTCCGCCTTCGCATTCTACATCGTACTAAGCTCTGTCGATACTATTATTCCCAGACCAGTAACAATGTCTTCCAGCCTTCTTAGATACTCATTTCTGTGAGTCTTCGTGTCGAGCTATCGTTAAATGCGAATTTTCGCGTCTAGCACAGCTGCCCAAGGCGCTGAGGCTGTGATTGGTCGTTAAAATTGTCGCGTGATAAGGGCTCGTCAAGATGAAACTTGACTGAGAGACACTGCACAAACTGCAATAAAAAGAATTCCTTCCAATTGTTTTCAATCCTAGATAAAGACGACTGTCTTCTTGTCAAAACCAGTAAAATTCGCTTCTTTTCATAATGGCTCAATTTTTTCAATATTTTCATGGAAAGAAAGAAACAATGAAACTTGATAAAGTTCTTTTAGGTCTTATATCGACGCCTCCCGTCGATATATAGAATAGTCTTACATAGAATAAGAAATACCCGTAATTAAATTTTTCAATTGTGAGTGTTAATCAAGTGTGTAAAATAGGTATTCGAGGACATAATTGAGCAGGGAGAGTATAATTAGGAATTAAAAAATGTAATTCAGTTATTAAAGATATTACTATAAAGATACCTAATAGAATGTGATTGTAATTTAAAAGTCTCATTAAGCGTGAAAAATTAATTGTATCTACATAACATCGTGTGTTGTTTTGTCAAAAGCAAAATACGCAGAGATTTTAATGTAATTAGTAAATTATATGATAATGGAAATTTTTAGAAACAACACGAAGATGCAGCGTTTGTGAAATTTTAATACTCGAATGTTATTAAAGTTCCCCTTTTCTCTTTCGGCATTACTTTATGGGTATAATTTCCAACCGTATAAAAAGTCTACTTTTGATAATAATTAACTATTTTGTTGCTAAACACAAGCTTTCAGGGTATAGTAAGAATCCAACGAGTACCTAATGTATTATACACTTTTTACACCTTATACCATAATATTCAGATCATCATGCTGAAGAGATTATCGCTGCACAGTTTTTGTTGTCAAAAAATCTTGACAACTTTTTATTTTGAATATTAATTTCCTTGGAATTTGGCATAATTATAAGGTTTTTTTGGGTCCCTAATTACGAATTTTTAGTTACTTTTCTCAAAATTTTGCGTAATTTTTACGTTTAATAGTTTACTCTAAATATTTCAATTGATATTTCAATATGATATATGAAATAATTCAAATTCGATGATATACTTTATTAATACTTATTTTCAGCTTGTAAGAAAAAAATCCAGTACACATAACCTATAGTACATAACCCATATATACATTTGACAATTGTCTATTTCTGTTGAATTAACTTCCGTTGATCTCAATTTATTGTGGTAAACGGAAAATGATTTGTGTTTTATCAAAAGCCTGGGATGCTTCATTTACTAACAGGATTGATGATTTCCGCTTTTTTCTGTTCCTTCAGAGGGAACGAATGTGTAACCATACGACCGACAGTTTGCAAGTACTCTGCGACTTACGCTGACAAATAACCTCAGAATTTCAAGCAAATATTGTGAATGTAAACAGATTTGTCACTCCTCGTATGACCGTTGGTCCGAGCTTTTGCCGCGATTAGTTTGTAATGCAAACACGGTTCTTCTGAATGAGAGCTTCTTTACAACGGAGATGAAATTTGCCGTGTTTGTATTTTCTACTTCGACTTTCCGCGCTTCAAAGAAACTAAATTTTTCCATATTACGTTTTGTGGAATTATATTCTCTTTGTGGAAAAATTGATCTCTGCTTTTATAACTTTAAACAAATTGGTAGTCTTAATGCCATCAGGATCTACTCTTTGCTCATTTCTCTCGTAAACTCCAGAACAAAACATGTACACCACCTGTCGGATGTAGTTAAAATCTTCGTAGAAAGATGACTCAACAGATGACGCGCGATGTCTTTGTCCAGCAGTCAAAACTTTTTTGTAACATGATAAAATAGCTCATTAAACCCAAATGCTCGTTCTAATTTTATATTAAAATAGTTAAAAGGAATAGAAATAGTATCAAAAAGTTTAGTCCTATCGAAAGGATGTGAATTGATTGCTATTTATGTGGTTCGTAACGAATATAAACTGCTATAATAAAAAGAGTGATATTTTTTATATTGGTAAGATGAAATTTTAAGGTTAAGTTTGCTGATTGCAAACCATTTTTACATTTTTACATTGGATTATTTGTTTGTAGTATTTTTAGTGCATAGTTTACTTTTAGTGCTTAGTTTACTTTTAATGCATTTTTTTCTAACTTAATAACCATTAATATAGAATTAAAAGCCTAGCACATCAGCAAAGCTGAAGTCATTCCCTGTCTCCCATTCGCCTACTACTTCTCCATTCTATGCTTAAGTCTGCAACTACTTAACCTCTCGCATATTATGCAAGTGGTGTCTTCCCGAGCTATTCGTGGCCTTACTAAGTAAGTTTACACCATCTGCTTTAGGCATCTTGCAGAAATCGCTTAAGTGCCGATATATTAGAACCCGACCAAAGAGACCTAAATTCAGTCTAATGAAGGCATAAATGTTTAAACGTCTTTAGAAAATTAATTGTAAACTTCATTCTCTGGCTTGCAATCTCCAATTAAATGCAATTAAATAAAAAACCCATTGAATCTAAAATCTATTAAAAAATATAAGATTTATGTCTTATTATTATTTATGTCTTTTTGTTCTTGTCTATGTTGTCTATGTTCTATGTCTTTGATGTAGAACGAATGTTTCCGTTTGAGTCAAAATTTGTATCAGAAAACGAATAATGCAAGAAACAATAATTTAACTTTAGTATCATCAAGGCCATGTTGGAAAAGTAGTTCACGAAAAGACAATTCTGCTTGGCAGATTTTCCTTCTTTTTTGTTGGCAAGCATGGAGGGGGTCATCCGGGAAGCGCAGTATTCTGGCACCCTGTTCGCTTGGTAAATCGTTTTTGCATCATGGCAGTAGAACTCAATTTACTAGGAAGCGGAGAAAATATTTCGCTGGCATAAATTCTGTTGCAACAGCAGACTGATTTGTTTTTCTGGCAAAAACAAATGATTGATTCCTTCCATACCCTTGGAATTCACGGCTAGGTCCATGCAGTCGTTACAGTATTCACTCTAGAACTACATTGTTTTAATCAATTTGCCATTTATTTTAAAATTAATTGCACGATAACAATCGGACTTAAGCATCAAACGACCATTATTATCATTTAGACATTTTTTTCTCAGGGTACGATTTTCTAACCTTTGTGAATGAAATAGACCCACCGAGTCTCATTCCGACCCTGTATCACTAGTTCTTGAAAATTACAACGGTTCGTGTTGTCATCATTTTGTTTGCGGTTATTTTGTATTGACTTCCGATGGAAAGACGAGACTTAAACTGTTGCCAGCTGATGGATCAGGCTAACCATTTGTAAATTGTTCTGTACCATCTATAAATATCCATTTTGTATCTTCTAAGATCCAAGTAAATTTCTCTAACGCTTTTTATACTTCTTGTTACCTTCTTTTGCTTCCTGTTTCCGATTCCTTCCTATTACTTGTTCTCAATTTCAACAACCGTAGATATAACCATGAAGTGGAAAAAGGTTGAGATGCGTTATGCCATTCATACTGAAAATTCGTGTACAAGATCAGCAGTTGAACTCATACTATATGCATGAGTTTTTGTACAAGATCTTGCTGCATTAGTTCTTGTACAAGAAAGTGTAGTGTTTCAGTATAAAAGATTGGACTGATCTTGTGGAGGAAAATGTACAAGATCTTCCACAGGGATAATGCAGTAATTACTCCGATACATGAGAATTTTAAAAATTCGTCAAAATTCGGGATAACCAGAATAATCAGAAATTCTGGATAACCAATCTAGGACTACTAGAAGACAATCTAGTAGAAGAAAAAAAAGAGTAGAAGAAGATTGCTTCGCGTGTTTACAATAGCTTTATTTGTATAGCTCATTTTGCAGTACCTTCTGAATTTGGAAATCACGGTTCTGTTGTAGCAAGAAAATATTAATTGATTCATTCAATACAGAGAAGATTAGCATAACCCCTGCGCAAAGATGACAAAAGAAAATTGAGGTTTAGTTACTCTTCCTGATCCTTATGATCTTTGAGAATAACTTGACGCTAACGTAATTTAACAATAACGTAACAACTTAATTTAACAATAACATAACAACTTAATTTAACAATAACATAACAACTTAATTTAACAATAACATAACAACTTGACGCTAATCATTAAACTTGAAACAAATAACCCAATTCAAAATGAAATAAATCGAAAATCAAATTAAGAAGCAAACAAATAATTTTATGGTCACTATCTACTCAAGTAAATATGCTCACAAGTCTTGTTTAATGATGTATGATGAATGAAATGATTAATTGAATGAGGCTTATTTGGGTTTATCAAATAGAATACAGAAATTGTCAATATTGTTATTGTTACGAAAATACATGCGCGTCAAAGTAAATTCACTTTTGGCTTGTAGAAGATTATTGTTGGGTGTTGCGAAGGAGTTTGGCACAGGGTTTGGTCTTGGTATTAGTGGAGAGACGGGACAAACAAGAAGGCTAAGTGCACTTCCCTCCGGCACATTCGATTCAATTGCTTTTACAGAAGGCTGACCGACTCAATAGACTATAGAGCATAGAGAAAGACAGAGAAATAAAATCTCTTGTACTTCTCTAGCCAAGAAAGAGAAGCAGAAGTGAGAAGAATAAAAAAAACTCAAACCATTTCACCTGCTTGCTATAAAATAATCTAAATGCACAACGCTCTAAAAATCCACATTTCAAAAACATTCTAATTTTGCATACTATTTTTCTATCGTATTGTAAATAAAGTATTGACAAGCTTTCTATCTATAATAATTTCTTTCTATAATAATCATTGAACTATTCTTGTCTTCAGCCAAACAAAAGTTTCAATGAAAGTATGGAGCGTTAATACGAATCCTGTGATACACATTTTCAACTTATGCAAAATAGTCGGAAATTGGCAAAATCCAATATCCCTTCTAAAACTTCTTCGTCCAGAAGGAGTAGCGTATAATAACAATAAACGTAAAAGTAGCAGGAAAATAAATTTTTCTTATCTAATGCAGAAAGATTCTTTGTGCGTCAAAGTCCCTGAAGAATTTTCTATATTCATAAACGAAAGAAAGAAACATGTCTCTCTTATCGCGTGAAAACAGAAAGTTTGCAGCGAGAAATGCCAGTAAAAGGTAAAGACATTTTTTACTCGCACTGCATTTTCAATCTGTCTCAATGGACCCAACCAGACGTGTCATATTTATGCTAAATTTCACATTTTCCTATAAATGATAATAAATATTGGATGGCCTAGATTTTCACGCTTTTATCACTTGGATAATTCTAGTTTTACGGAATATCGATATGACGTCAAGACATCATTCACACGTGAAAACATTAAAAAGAAAACTGCCAAAGAAACGCAAAATCATAAATTTACTAATAAAATCTTATACAGCAAATAAGAATTTTAGATTAGGATTTAAAACCGTTTTTAGTTTTTAAACTTGATGCGTCAGTTGAGAAATCACCCTTTTTTCCAGAGGACCCAATTAATTTTTTAAGAGATCTCATAAAAAAAAGACATTAAAAACCTCACAACATATTTTCAAGAAAATGCCACTGACCATAAACTCTGATGTCAGTCGCAATAAATTACCGGACCGACACTTTTAGCAAAAGTTGATTAAACTTTCTTTTTTCAAGAAATCCTATTTCAAATCTAAGTTAATTAAGATTTGTAATTTTTAGTTCTTTATAAAAAGAAGTTTTTTATGTTTCTTTTTTCCGCTCGTCGAAAACTGAATTTTTCACTTACTGGAAGAACGTGCACGAATTTTCAACAAATTATAATTGTCTCATAGTTCTGGAAAGTTTCCGAGAATATCGCAAATGGACTTACATATTTGTGCACGTGTTCAGATGGGTCAATTCAATTCGAAATATATAGGTCCTTTCTCTCGAAGGCGACTAGTTGTGGATTTGCATATATATATATATATCTGCATTCGGAAGTAGCGTCCCAGAGCGTTCGGAACATTCCTTACTAGTTTGACAAAACTTTCTGCTCCCTTCGTTCACGACGCCAGGAGTTTCCTCTCCAAGCTGGAATTTGTAGAATGTCCAATCCGCAAACATTGCGACAAGATCTCCAAGTGACGAAAACCACGGAAAGTCCGTTCATCCATTCCCCGTTCTGATTCCTTGGCTCCTCGGTATTTTACATGCATAACGTGTCAGGCAATCTTCATGAGAAGTGACTCGGATCGGGGAATAATACCCAGGAGTCGAACGGGATCGTTTCCAACTGCAATTTTGTGGTTCTAGAAGCGACGATACTGCAAAGTCCAGCGGTCACATCTCTTGCCGCATTTGCGGCCCTCGCGGTTATTCCGCGTGGTAACGAATGCGACGAATGTCGGGTTATAGTCTGCAACACACCGCAAATATCGTGAGTATGATAAACGTCACTTGTCCCGACACTTTTACATAAATGCATAAGCCTGCACCTTCTCGTCCTTGCGCCCTTTGAAAACCATTTCCCTCTTCGCTTGGAAAAACACACATGTAATTTGGTACAGGTGTGTGAAGCAAAGTTAGGATATTGTATTTTTTGTCACCAAAACCACCACTACAGGAGTCATTATTTCTCCCTGTCTTGCTCTCATTTCGCTTAACCTTTTCACCCTCCTGATGCATCGTTAGATCTTTTTTCCTGTCGCACGTACACGAAGAGACCGGGAATTTTCTTTCCACGATTCCCTCCTTTGATATTCTCATGTTAATTTTCTGTCGTGGGCGTCTCAGCTTAATAGGTGCATTTATTTTGAGTGTTTTAATTAAGCAGAAATTATGTCATTTTCCGGGCATTTTAATAAAATGCAAAATCTTTGATACACACTTTTTGAACGGATTCGTTTTTTATTGCTATCTTTCTACCGCTGAGTTATTTTTAAAACTACCCGACGCTTTAAAATTTCTAAAAAATTTTACTTTTCCCTATCTCTCTAAGTTAATTAAAATTTAAATTACACTCGGTTTTTGTTTTATTAACTAAATCGGGTTTCAAAGAATTGAGTAAATGTTTCGGAAGTTGCAGCGGTAATGCCAAGATTTGGTCATTTGTCAAAATTTTAGATCTTGTATTTCGTTCCTTTTCCGTTTTCTGTAAATCTGATCCTGTTTCCTGAGTCATCGAAAGAGGATAATTGGGACTTTTATCATCCTGGAGAAACTAATTATCAACAGAGACTCAATTATCAGAATTTTGATGCCTTTTTAATCAAGTTCGACATTTTCAACTTCAGATTCCTTCCGATCCTGCCCTTGGATTTTGTATAATTTTGTGAAGTTCTATAATTTGGCTTCCTGCCTTTCGAGATTATTTTTCTTTTAGAGATTCAAAATTGTCCCGAATCTTCGAAAGAACTTTTGTATTCTACAAACGAAGCCCTTATGCTAATCATTAGAATCGCCATACGAACCTGTTTCCAATGAATTTCATTCAATATTTTTGGATTTAATCCCGTTGTGTTTTGTGAAAGAGTTTTGGATGTCAGAAAAGTATTAGAAGATAATGGAGGAGAGTCTACGTAAATTATTTATTTTAATAAAAGGAAACAACCCAATTCCATATTCTACGAGGATGATTCAATTAATGATGATAATGCGACGTGGGTATTAAAACTCAGTCCTGATCTCTTGATGATATGTGACGTGTGATTGTGTGAAAAGAAATTAAACGCTACCAATGTATAAATTCTATTCTCTGTATGCTTTGCATAAATAATAGGAATTAAAGGATAACAACTAAAATAGACGAATTCAGTATAAAATAGATATACAATAAAAGCGACGAACACTTTCTAGACAACTTTTGTTGCAACTGTCGACATATTTATTTAATTACCGCGAAGCTTCTTAACTTCTAAGAAAGTGATAGGTTCTCAAGGGTGTTGGATAAACAAGTTTAGAATTGTCAGAAGCGGCCTTTGAAATTCCCTTGACAGTGACTATTGAGACAAATTTAATCGAATTAAACACGGAGAGAGGTACTGAACGGGACGCAAGTCAATTACGAAAACTCTCGTTTAACTTTCAATGACAGTGGAAGAGAGACAGCAAATAGAAGAGCAAAATAAACTCAACAAACAATCAAAGTTCATTGCACACAGAACGACCTCTAGTAGCAAACAATTCTGCGAACGAGGAAATTTGATACTGCGTGGAGCGCATTTCCACTGATTGAGAGTTACTGGCATAGTTGCAATCGTTTATATCCAACTTTCTAGAAGGGTTTTGTTTATCTAATAAAAAGAGTGTTGCTTCTTGCAATTGTTGACGCCATGTCAATTGTTGAGACCATTTCAAACCACAATTTCCTTTGTATTCTCTCAATTATATTCTAAATTCTAATAACACGAACTGGAAGCTTTTAATAAACTATCGCTGCGTCAAATACATTCGCTGATTCATCATTATCAACTCTTTTGAAACTTATTAGTTATTACAATCAAACTAGAATTTAATTTCTTAATTTTCTTTAAATTCTTTGAACTTCAATATAAATGTTCGAGGTCCATCAAAACCTCGAACTGTAAAGATTCCATACCTTTGATCTGTATATTTAATCTTCATCAATTGGGGTCTATTATTATCTTGGTAATTCTCTTCACCTACCTTCTTTTGAATTATATCAGCGTCCTAAAGATGAAGCCTGAAAGTTGGTGCTGTGCATGAATTAAACTTAATCGTCGAAATATTTCTGCAAGTGACATTAGAACGGTTTCGCTATAACTATGATAACTTTCCAACCTTTAAAAATTGCTTTCTCAGTTCATTTACCTTCTTTCAAGTAATTATTCCAGATATTTATAATCAATCGGTCAGGAATGCATTGAAAGCAAGTTCCAAGTAGATTTTTATAAAAATATTACACAAGACAAGATCCAACAGTGGGTTAACAATAATATAAACAATATACGTAGAATTAAACTCAAGTGAGAAACAACGGCGCTTAATAGTGTAAGAAAGAAAGATAAATCAAATTGCAAACAATTTACAGTTTTGTACCAAATTCCTCGCGTTTCTCGATCGTTTGATTGCTTTTTTAAATAAAAGTTCATCAGACCGAGAAGCGGCATAATTATGAAAAATCCAGATCTGAATTTCCTAGATCGAGAGATTTCTTTATAAAAATATTCCATGAAAGGAATTGCATTATCATCCAGTTCTTTGAAAATTTTTTCTTTAATTATCATTTCTTCTTTGAGAATACTTCTCTTTCAGACATTTATTAATTTAATACGGATAATAAACATGTAAAAGACTTTTGTCCTTTTTCCACTAATCAACAAGGAAAAAGAAGATAAAATCTCAACTTCTATACATGTAATTCGATAGAAAACGTAAATCCACAATTCTCGAAGAGTTCTAATTCCTTTCCCGTAGAGTGAAAATCGAAGGATTCGAATTTTTTGATTTTCACCCATATCAGTTGGTGTGAATAAGAGTTTTTCTTGCCAAGTACTTTTCTATTGAAACCCTTCTGCTTGTCAAGCAACACAAAGCTCCTTCAAGTTCTTGAAATCCTTTCAACTTCTCGTGTGGTTTAAATCGCTGTCCCCGTGGGCGAAATAAAGCTTTATAAATAAAGATTTAGAAGTGACTAACAGAGCATGGACTCGGGATTGTCCGTCTAGTGGCAGATATCTATTTCGATTCGTCCTATCCATGATTCCCAAATAACACATCAGCAAACAGAATGACAATCGACATTCTTATTTTCTCAAATGTTTGAAACTGTTCGATTCCTTTATATAAAAAATACTTCCAAATCGTAAGAATTGTCAACTCGATTGTTTCAAAGTCCAATAAATTAAATATTTGCCAGTTTGAATCAATGGTTTCTTTGCTCCTAAATGACCTCTGAGAAATACGTCATTATTTAGATTACATTTTCATAAAACTGGGTATGGTGAAAACTTTGCTATAAATTTAATTTAAAAGGGGCCAAGTCTTTTGAACCAAAGTTAGAATTCTTTGCGTCGATGGAGAAATTGATTATCGACTTTCGAGTGCAATTGTGTTCAACGATGACAACGAATTCTCTTCAACTTTAATTACTATAATTTACTTATTGTCTTTTAAATGTGAGATGTCAATTTTGTTTTTGTGAAGTAATGATTCTTATTGTCTTTTAGTCTTAAAGTTTTCATAAGTAATTAAATACCCTATAAAAGGTTTTAAGTACCCTATAAAAGGTCATGTGCCCGTTAGTATGAAATAAATTATAAGAATAACAATAATATTAATAACAATAAGTCATAAGATTAGTTCAAGACTGCAGCAGGTACTGAAATTAAAATATGAATAAATAATAATAATCTTCTTAATTTTGTCTGTCCACACCTGACGTTCGTTTTTACTTTCAATTGTTTTTCGAAAGATTCTAATATTTTATTGTATTAAGAAAATGCAATAAATTCAAGTTCATTTTTTTATATTAATAGGGT